>OZ035842.1:22807762-23000262 GCA_964034765.1 Knipowitschia caucasica | reverse complement strand
TTTTGCAGACTACTAAGAAAGATCCTTGTGAGTCACTATTTGACGCTTTGGGCTGATAGCTTATTTGGCTGAGCAAGTGTGATCCTCTCTTTTTCACTTTTTAGTCTGAAAAAGCCATGAATACATAAAAGTAATGACCACACTGTTTTCAGAGCAACACACTTATTAGATGTATTTTTTATTACGTTTTTTTGTCGTGGTTTTAAAGTTAGGATTCCCAGCTTTAATGTAGTAGAAAGGATGCTAAAACTCATTGAGTATAAACAGATTAATCCATTTTCACTGACAATCATCTCAATAACAAAATACTGTGGCTTTTTGGGATTAGTACCCACTGTTTTACGCTCTTGTCTTGATCACTTGAGGCGATCCATGCGGAGCTCTCTAAACTTGTGAAGAGACAGTCAGGAGGCCAGGAGACCAAACCCCTCAAAGCTCCTCACACGTTGAAAGAGGGGAAAACACCCTTTCTGTTTTCGAAGAAGACACAGACTTTGGTAAGTGCATATTTGGGATGTAGCTCCTCAACAAACGTCTGTTGCTTTAAAACTTTAACAGAACGCTTTCCAATTTCTTGTAGGGACTTTCCTGGAAGCTTTTACTTGGGGCTCTGATGGTGGCACTCGCTAGTTTAGTCATATCTCTCATACTGACCGCATGCAACTGAGCTCACAGCTGGAAGAGGACATTATTTATGACAACGTTTTAAATGAACACGAGGACAGTTTGGATTTGGGAACCCAAAAGCTCATTTGAGAAGAAAATCAGGAGGATTATGAACTGGACACAGTACTGGCCCAAAAGACTCTCTCACTCTGTGGATTACAGCCCTTGAAGCAAAAACTACTTTCAAACAAATTATTTGTTAAATCTATTCTCTGTTGACTCTTATCTAGCATCTTTCTGAATGCTCTGGACCATACTCACCACTAGAGGGCCAAAGGCTTCATCTGAGGATGGCACTGGTGAGCTTTGATTACTTGATTGAAAATGAAATTATGTTGTCATTATTTTTGCCATCTTTAAAATATATATTTATTTTATTAACAGACCTGCCACTTTCTTGCTCGCTCAGATTCTATTAATTAAGCTTAAAATCTTTATTGTGAGGGAGATTGCTACGTGTCAAAAGTACTCTTCATTAATGTGACGTATTTCCACGTGATAACCCTGAAAAGCTAAGACCTTCAGGGTTATCACTATCACTTGATTTTATGCTTGGATTATTGCTATTGTGTGGCGAATAAATCTTCTGGAATTTTTTCCATGATGGTCAAAACAATGATTTGATTTGTGCATATATATTGTTCTAACCTTTATATATTTGATAATAGTTTTGAGGTTTAAATTGAGACATTTGCAACTTTCAAGCTTCCTTTCAAGCGAGATATAGTTTTTCAAGTGGATCTCTGTCTCCATCTACTGGCACTTCATGAGTATTACAACCACCAGCCGTCCAGGTGAGTTCTGAGGTCATGTTATGTCTACAAGCTGTGTCGTTGTGCCCAACCATCTCTTGTATTTCTATTGTTAGATGTGAAACTGTGTTTGTACTTCTAATCAAATACTTTTATGAGCAGAAATTCTCCCCTGGATTTCAGTAGAAACAAGAAGAACAACATCTGTCTTTGCAGGTGACAATTCATTTCAGGGACTGGAGTCTTCATGACACATCAACATACTGAGGAGGACAGCATTCCAACCACAACTGAACAGCTGGAAAAGGTTTTTTTTTCAGTCTAGTATTTTAATCAATTAATATACTGTACATTTGTTTGAGGAAATGATCTTCTCTAAGGCCCGGATACTAGTGAAGGGACAGAGTGATTGTCCAGCAGAAAGAGATGAGAGAGGAAAAGTGAATTTGGTGTATGAGGTATTTGGTTGGGGTGGAATAGGAAATTGATATGAGCTGAGATTGAGGTTGAAAGTGACAAACAGATGATGGAAACAGGGAACAATCTAGGCTACAGTCTTCCTGGATTCATTTATCATCCCACTACACCAATGGGTGAAGTGCCTTTTCAAATAATAGCAGCAAGAATTTTCTACTCTTTCATACAGAAACTTTGAGCAACAACACTATGATCCTAGAATATGAATTGAGGATGTGGAGTGTGACTAAACTACTGTTAGAATCTTATATTAAAAAGAAAATAGCTGATGACTCAATAGCAAAAACAGGGAAACAGCAGCGGCAGTGTGGCATGGGTGAACACTGCACTGTAATCTTATCCACGACACACTCCCTGGAATCAACACTGCTGATGTGATTAAAAATTCAGAAATGGAGGAAGGAAACTTTTCTCTCTGTCTATAAGTAAGAACCAAAACGCAGCATGATGGAATGGCAGGCTCGGAGGCTTGAAGGGGAGAGAAAGGTGAAAGACAGATGAAAGTAGAGGCAGATAAAAGCGGGAGTGAGCCAGAGGAAGGAGGCACAGATGAAAGGCGAAATGAGAACGATAAGAGCGGAGTGAGAGAACCACGCCGTCGAACGGAGGGAAAGATACCGCGTACAGAAGAGACAGGTAACCATGGCAACAGCGCCAAGGTACAAAAGAAGAGATAGACAAAGGCTTCGGATGTCTTTTCTTTTTTTTTTTTTTCAAGAATGAAACTTGGGGAGCGAGGAGAAAAGTCATTTTGAGTGATGTGTGTCATGAGGCGGGATCGTTGGCACCGCGGACATAGTGGAGACCTCTAGTGTTAATGGCCTGCTGCTGTTCATTCAATAGGACCCATTAGAGCTTCTTACATTGCTAGTAAATACTTATTGCCCCAGTCTGAAGTATGCAGATACATACAGTAACAGTTGATGTGTGTGCGTGTTTGTGTGTGTGTGTGTGTGTGTGTGCGTGTGTGTGTGTGTGTATAGACAGTGTGTTGGGCGTGTGGTTTTTGAGTCCCTGGTGGCTACCCCTCTCTCCTCTTCCTCCTCCCTTCCCCCTCCTGTATTTTTTTCCCTTCTTTTTCGTCTCTTCTCGTTCGTCCTCTGTCTGTTTCGCTCACTCTCTCCCCACACCCCTCCTCTGTTTCTTTCTCTCTCTTGATCTGGCCCCCCTTTCCTTCTCAACACACACTCCCTCCATGCTCAGTTCCTTTTATATCTTCCTCACTGAATGCTCCTCTCCTCTCCCTCAACTCTTGTCTTTCCTCCTTTTCTTTTTCAGTCTTTCTTGTGTTTTTTTTCTCCCTCTCACTCAGTCTGAACACAGCCATTTCACTGTGGTAATATTCTGTTTTACACTTCACTTTATTTTATCAGAGGATACGGTTTGATTAGATTTTAATTAAATGCACTATCAGTAAATGCACTATCAGTATCTTAACCTTGTACCAAAAAGTCTTTGCATTTAGGTACACTTTATGAAGTTAGGCCCCTATATTCGTAAAGGCCTTAGTGGTGACACCTGTTCTATGACCTGTGGACCCTGCATGGGCGGTCCCTCTACTCTATAATAACTAGTCCATAGGGGAAACATACAGGATTGAAGGTAGAATGTCTTGAGCACAACACAAGACATAAGACATAAGCCCCATACCATTTTATAAACCATAGCTCAAATTCTCAAATATATGCATGTATTTATAACAACTTTAATGCTTGGAGAAATGTTACAAAGTGGTATTTTTTAAAGAAATGTATGTATTTATTTGAAAATGGACAACATTTCTGTAAACGTGAGTTTTAGTGCCTGGGCAAGGTGTGAAGATGTTTTCAAAGGGCACATACATTAGTAAATAAAGTACAGAGTAAAAGTTAGTACATTCCCCCATCATCTACAATAATTTAAGACAAATAGAGAAATAAACATGGTTGAAATTTAGGAAAAGAAAAAGAAAGATGCTGTATGTTTACCATGTAGCTAATGTTCTAGTGTTGGTTGGAATGACGTCAAGAAAGTTCATTTAATTTATAAGAATATCCTGGTTTTCTTCTAATTGTAAAAACATCTTTGAAATATACTGTGGATAATTTACTTTGTGACCTTTCCAAAGCATGACTAATGTCATCTGTGCTCATCTGAGGCTGTCTATCATAGATTCTGTCAACAAGTAATAACTAAAAAAAAAACTCTCTCTCATAACACGGGCCTGTTCTGGGCGCTGTATGGGCTGGTCCCTTGTTGTTCCTTGGACTCTTTGTCTTTCTTATCTTTGTTTCTTCCTTCGCTCGCTCTATATTCTCTTCCCTCCTAGACTTCCTGCCCCCCTCCACACACCCCCCCTTCACCACTATCTCTGCTCTCCCCCTCCTCAGAGCCCCCCCTTTCCTTTCTATCTTTCTGCTTCTCTCTGAGCCGCTCATGATTGATCAAGGTTTGCCCTTTTCCGGTTTTTGGCTTTTAGTTTAAAGAGTGCGAGGGCTTGTTCGGCCTCTGATTACAGTACATCACAAGGTTAATGTATATTTGCTGAAACATGCTTTTTTTGCCTGCTCCTATTAGTTTAGCCGTACAGGTGAGCTAATCCCCAGGCTTCTAAAGTTACTCAAAGACAGGTAACTGAGTGAAAACAGGAAAATACAATCTGGTGGTTTAATAGTTAATGCTCCCTCCCCACCGCCAGCCTTCCCCCGCATTATTTTTCTCTTTCTCTCTATCCTCCTCTTTCCCGCAGCCTGTCACCACCTCCCCTCCATTGCTTTTTTTCTTTCAGTGCCTTTTCTTTCTTTCAGCCTGTCTCTCTCGCTCTTCCACATACCCCTCCCTTTCTCCACCACCACAACCACGCTTTTTTATATTCTTTCTTTCTTTTCTTCAGCCCAGCCACCCCTCCTCCTTTGCTCCATCTCTCTTTCCTCCTCTCTTTCTTTAGTCTCTGCCTGTTTCCATCCCCCTGCAACTCCTTCAATCTATCCGTTTGTCTTTATTCATTTGTGTTACCTTTCTTCACTCGTTAATCTAATTTGGAAGCATCTTATTACTGCAATAAGTTGGTGTGCGTGTCCCTACAGGTGTCCGGGCTGTAGAACCAAGGTAGCACTGCCCTGGCATTTCCAATGCATTAACTTTGTAACCATCCTTTTAATGGTTCACGTTGATGAGTAGTCAACCAATATGTATTGTGGACTTTAAAATTATAAACATACATTCTTCTTAGCTCCGTTTGGTCTTGGCAGAGGGTTGCGTTGTCTACCTGCTCGGCCATATAGCTATCTAATCCTCATACTTTGTTGTCATTTTTTAACCAAATATATGTTGAAACATGGGACTGAAGACCAATCATTTGTTGCATTCATTTTCATTTCACTTTAATGCCTATATTGTTCTGATTATGAACTATGATCACTATATTCATATATTGCTCATTAATGACAATACTAATTATAATTTCTTACGTGACAATTAAATTCCTTTTCCCCGGATTTGTAAAAAAATTAAAAAAACGTCTTATATACATTTTTAATATTTAAATCATACTGTGTGCTTCAAATGTCTGTAATATTGCTGCATTGTTGTGTATGGTGCAACAAATCCACGATACAGTCTCAGCCTCATGTTGGCTGTTTTACATTACAACATCTAATTGAGGATTGAGGAAGTTGAATGCTATACGCTTTGCGACAGAAACACATTTTTGTAAATGAAAAGCTGTAGAAAAGAGGAAGTCTGAAAGAGGAAGAGCAGAAAGGAGGGATGCTGTTGTGGAGGGGAGTGTGGTGGTGGGGGCACAGCCCAGTCAGTTCAGATAAGAGCAACAGTGAGAGAGGGAGGGAGAAACTGGCACCACCCACTCCCCTCCCAGCTCATATAAAGAGCTGAGGATTTTTTGGATTCATTTTTGCTGGAGGATGAGCTCAGAGGAGCAGCTCGCACATGACCCCAGGAGCACAGTGGTGAGTGAGAGCTCCGATAGAACGTGCATCTCCGTTTCCTCTTCCCGCTTGCTGTGTTTGCTTCCTGCTCTCACTAATGTGTGGCTTAAGTGTCTTTGACTTGACAACTTTAGGAACCTGCACAATGGACACTGCAGCTGGGACACTTGCACTTTCTGTCCCACTGTACATGACATGTGTGTCAATGTTTTCTGTGTGTAGTTCTTCTGCTTTTAGAACACATGATGTCCCTCCTGCCCCCCTCTTCCTTCTTTCTTTTTACATGCACACTCTTTCTCACTCTTCCCCCCCTCCTTGGTTTCCTCCCTCTTTTCTTTATCTTTCACAGTCTGCTCCTCGCCTCCCCCGCCTCTCTCTTCTTCCTTCTTCCCTATTCTGTCTCCACCACCCAGCCGTTTTGTCTGTTTCACTCCTTAAAGCAGTTATTTCAAATAGTGTTTCATTCATGACTCACTTCTGTTTAACTCCTGTCAGTCGGTTTTTTTGTATTAATCTTGGAGCTCTGTAAATATACCACACCCTGAATGTTACAATTTGGTATTTATTTATTTATTCAACTATCTTATTTTTATCCAGTATTTTCAGCTACCCTGCAGTGAGCTTATCACTCCAGGAGCTTGTGAGATTAGTTTGCTGTGTGCTTCAATTAGTTCAATACAATATGGAGAAATTAAGTCTGATACAATAATTGTTATTGTTTTGTGTATGCACTGTTCTTGGCTCATTTATAATGTTGTCATTGGCAGGAAGAACGGGGCGGCCCATCACAAGTGATGTGCCTGAAGACACGGGGTGTCATGGAAGTGGGAACACAGACTGAGCCTGTGGTTGTACTGTCACTGGCTCAGGCCGCTGTTCTGGGCCTCATCTCGCAGAATGAGATCTTTAGAGGAACTATTGCCCCTAATGGATTCTACAATGGAGAGCCTAAAGAGTGCACTGCCACTCCACAGGAGGAGCCCATGGAGTATGAGTATGCTGACCGGCTTATTGGAGCAAATGGGGACTACTTACGGGATCCTGCTGCAGATACTGAAGCTCAATGCAAAGAGACAAGACAGCCTCAAGAGAGGGACAGGCGACTGGACTGTCATCAGAAAACCTCCAGTCCAGAAGCTCACATTAAAGGGGAAAGACTTGAGTGTGACGACCGCCCATCATGTCCAAGCAGATCTGAGGTGGACAGCCAACAGGCCTCTCCCAAAGAGGAGCCGGTCAGTGTCATACATATGCCACCACAAGGTGGTGTCTTGGTGGAGGAAGTGCCAACAGAAAGGCAGGAAGAGGCATTGAACCTGAAGATCGGTGGGGACAATGATGGTTCACAAGAAAAGAGCTATTATGAGTCCAGTGAGCCAGCCTACGAAGCCTCTGATGAACCCCCACAGGCAGAGTATGAGGGGACAGGACAGGCCATGCTGTGGTCTGACCCAGAGGGCCTTGCTCGACGAATGCAAATAGATCGCCTGGACATCAACGTTCAGATCGACGAGTCGTACTGTGTGGATGTGGGAGAGGGTTTAAAACGCTGGAAATGTCGCATGTGTGAAAAGTCCTACACATCGAAGTACAACCTGGTCACACATATCCTGGGACATAGTGGTATTAAACCACATGAATGTGTGCACTGTGGAAAGCTCTTTAAACAGCCGAGCCACCTCCAGACTCATCTGCTGACCCACCAGGGCACACGGCCGCACAAGTGCACCGTGTGTGAGAAGGCTTTCACCCAGACCAGCCATCTGAAAAGACATATGCTACAGCACACAGACATAAAGCCCTATACCTGCCGCTTCTGTGGCAGGGGCTTTGCCTACCCGAGTGAGCTTAGGACCCACGAGAACAAGCACGAGAATGGCCAATGTCATGTCTGCTCTCAGTGTGGACTAGAGTTTCCTAGCTATGCTCATCTCAAAAGACATCAAGTCACCCACCAGGGTCCAACCAGTTTTCAGTGCACTGAGTGCAACAAGTCCTTCTCCTACCGCAGCCAGCTCCAGAACCACCTCCTAAAACATCAGAACGTACGCCCCTTTGTCTGCCCAGAATGCGGCATGGAGTTTGTCCAAATCCACCACTTGAGACAACATGCACTAACGCATAAGGTAGAGTAGTTTGGATGAAGAGATGGCTTTGGCACAGCTGAAAAACATGTACAATATACTGTACATCACAGGGTGTTATGTATTTATATTTCAATTTTGTCTGAACAGGGCATGAAGGAGTTTAAGTGTGACGTTTGCTCTCGAGAGTTTACACTGTCAGCCAACCTGAAGAGACACATGCTGATCCACGCCAGTGTCAGACCTTTCCAGTGCCACATCTGTTTTAAGACCTTTGTCCAAAAACAGACTCTGAAAACACACATGATTGTCCATCTCCCTGTCAAACCCTTCAAATGCAAGGTGAGGCAAAATGATAATGCATTAGTTTAGGTTACCACATGTACCAGAAAAAGTTTACTTCATATTAACTTTGGCTTAATTTTGTGGTTTAACTCCATCTCAGATATAAGTTATACTTTGTTTGTTACACTTAAATTATGTTGTGTTCAAGTTATTCACCTGGAATCTTAATTGATTGCTTGTAGGTGTGTGGAAAGTCATTCAACAGAATGTACAACCTCCTGGGCCACATGCATCTGCACGCAGGAAACAAGCCGTTCAAGTGTCCTTATTGCAGCAGCAAGTTCAACCTGAAGGGGAACCTCAGCCGCCACATGAAGGTCAAGCACGGCATCTTGGACACCAGCATCGATGGACAAGGTACTCTTTCCTTTTTTGTAACTTCAGAAGTTACAATTTGTGGGTTACAATCTCATTTCTAGCAAAAAACATGTCTTAAAATACATTTTGTGTATATCCTCAGAACAACATCAAGATGCAGATGGTCAAGAGAACTACGAGGAAAACTTTGATTTCAGTGAAAGAGAAAATCGTGGCAATATCAACAACAGCAGCACCAATAACACAGAAAATAGTAAACTTTCACCAATGGCATATTATGGCACCTACGGTAAAAACACAGGGCGATACACCCTTCCAGATATGATAAAAAACAACCCATAACTTTGCAATACTCCAGATGCACAGAAAATCAGATTGCCATTTTATATATCTGCACATAAGATCATCTGTTCTCATGATTAAGATCATTTGGGCCTAAGTGTCTTGTGCTTTTTTGAGCAAAGGTTCTTGTGTAATGAAGCTGTCAAACACAAGAAAAACTGGTCCCGAAATCTGATAAACATCGGACACAAGTAATGTGTGAACTCAAATAAAAGTTTAAATTGATGTAGATTTGAACTATTTGTTTGTCCTACAAATTGGTCAGAAAATTGGGTCATTTTGTCCATCTATTCTAGACTTTCATCATTTCACGATTCAAGAACTAGTGCAGCACAGCACATGTTGCCTAATTGCCATCCATTTCTTCATCACTTGGCAATAGTTCATGTTTAGGTCAATATTTCATTCGATTGGGAAGAGTTTGAAGAAAGAAAAATAATATGTGGAGGTTTAGGTTAATGTTTTACACTAGTTTACACAACTAATGTATGGTTCATTCTCAAATCTGGAAACCAAATATTCCTGTTGACCATAAACAATATCCATGCACTGACAGCTCCCCCTACTGGTGTGAGGCTGACTCTACAGTTTTCTGGGTAGGTTCCTTGTATGCTGAATCCAATTCATATTTGACATATCAGGAATGATGAAGACATTGTAGGCAGAGCATTTATACTACTCCTTTTATTACATAAAGCTGCATCGTAGTTCATTTTTTCTTGTGCTCACAAAATACAGCAGATGCATTCTTAAAGGAAACTTATTTATGTAGACACAGAGGAGTAACAGTTAAGTCTTCACATCAGACCCCCAAAGCCAGGGCAGTTCCATTATTGTGTGTTACAGGACTACAGCCTGAATTGATTGTTTTGGTTAAGGACAATTTACAAAAAAGGTCAATGCCATATTTTGATTAGAAAAGTAAGAAAATACAATTTAACGTCTTGTTTCTATAATGGCATTGTTATTGTAATAAACCAGTAGTAAAACCAGATTTATTCATGTGGACGTTTTACAATCTTTCCAAAAGCGTAACAGTTTATGACAGTTCTCACATTACAAAAATACAACCTTGAAATCGGGGACAGACAGAGGTGGATGGACAGCTCTATGAGCTCTATAAAATCCTACAATGTATAGATTCCTTCAGTTTAATGTCTTTTTGACCTGTTAGGTTAGAAATGAGGTACAAAAAAATTATCAAATGGTATCATTCACAGATTTTTCATTCACTTTCCAAGGGCCTTTTCCAGGTTTGTCTTGATGGCATCCAGGAAGTCAGTGGTGTTAACATAGTGCTCATTCAACTTGACGCTACAAGGGAACAGAAAGACATTTCAAAGTTATATTTTGCCAAATGATGCAAAAGGTTAGTTATTATAAAGTCTTACTTGGAAAGGCCATGAATGCAGCCTGCAAGATCCTTTGTCATGGTCCCGCTCTCTACAGTTTCAACACAGACCCTCTCTAGAGTCTGGGAGAACCTGACAACAACAGTTACAGTTACATCTGTTCCTTATTCACAAAAACAAAATCATTCACTGGGTCTTTACTTTATAAGATCAGGGTTTCCGTCCAGTTTGCCACGGTGCTCCAGACCTCGGGTCCAGGCGAAAATACTGGCGATTGGGTTAGTGCTGGTTGGTCTTCCCTGGAGGCAGATTAGAACATGACATTTACGGTATACAATTTGTAGGTTTAGCACAATGTATCATTTCTGAAGCAAGACAAGTCAAATCAATATGACTATAATACGGCCCAAATAATATTTATACACAAAATAAAATAGATCATGGTGAATTTGATTTCTCTTTGGATATCTAATAGAGGATCATTTTTAAGAGAAAAGCTTTCACAGTGTGAGCACTAAACACTAGTCTACCACCACCACCACCACAAGGGGGCGCCACTGTGACGTGCCGAGTCTCCTTACCTTCTGGTGCTCACGGTAGTGCCGGGTCACTGTGCCATGAGCCGCCTCAGCCTCGATGGTCTTTCCATCAGGACAGACCAGGACAGAGGTCATGAGCCCGAGAGAGCCAAAGCCTGCAAACATAAACATCATAAATATTTCTGCAGCGAAGCAGAATGAAAATTTTTCAAAGTCTCACCCTGAGCGAGGATGTCTGACTGCACGTCCCCGTCGTAGTTCTTACACGCCCACACAAAGGCTCCGGACGACTTCAACACCTGGGCCACCATGTCATCGATGAGTCTGTGCTCGTACCAGATCTTCAGCTTGTCAAACTCTGGCTTGTAATTCCTGGAACAAAATAGTTCAGTCTATTATTCCAAGCATAATCATTTTATACAGAAAGGGGATCTGCAGGGCGGAGAAAAATAACGACCAGTCCAAAATCTAAATTATTTGATCAAGAGAATACCCAATAAATATTTGCCCCCAAACTGGTCAGACTCTTCTTTTTGGAGGGATGTCCAGCAAGAGGATGGTCATTTTAAATAATTTTGGAAGTTTGATTGTGTTACAAAAGGATTACCAATCAGTTCTTGTGTTCATTATGAGACTGTTAAATAAACATTGCATTGTTCTGTGAGAGTCTGGCAGAGGTTTGAATGACCAGATCATCTGAAAAAACTGACTTCATTCTGGACTTCCAAAGAGAATGGACATGTGTTTTAGTCTGTGTGCTAGGTTAAAATACTATCCATCCATCCATCCATTTTCTTCCGCTTTATCCGTTGCCGGGTTGCGGGGGCAGCAGTCTAAGCAGAGAGGCCCAGACTTCCCTATCCACACACACTTCCTCCAGCTCGTCCGGGGGGACCCCAAGGCGTTCCCAGGCCAGCTGGGAGACATAGTCCCTCCAGCGTGTCCTGGGTCTTCCCCGGGGCCTCCTCCCGGTGGGACGTGCCCGGAACACCTCCCCAGGAAGGCGTCCAGGAGGCATCCTGAACAGATGCCCGAGCCACCTCAACTGGTTCCTCTCGACGTGGAGAAGCAGCGGCTCTACTCCGAGCTCCTCCCGTGTGACTGAGCTCCTAAGGGAGCGCCCAGCCACTCTGCGGAGGAAGCTCATTTCGACCGCTTGTATCCGCAATCTCGTTCTTTCGGTCATTACCCACAGCTCATGACCATAGGTGAGGGAGGGAACGAAGATTGACCGGTAAATCGAGAGCTTTGCCTTTCGGTTCAGCTCCCTCTTTACCACAACGGTCCGATACAGCGACCGCATCACTGCGCACGCTGCACCGATCCGCCTGTCAATCTCACGCTCCATCCTTCCCTCACTCGTGAACAAGACCCCGAGATACTTGAACTCCTCCACTTGAGGAAGGACCTCTCCACCCACCTGGAGAGGGCAAGGCACCTTTTTCCGGTCGAGCACCATGGCCTCGGATTTGGAGGTGCTGATTCTCATCCCAGCCGCTTCACACTCGGCTGCAAACCGTCCCAGTGCATGCTGCAGGTCCTGGTTCGTTTGAGCCAGCAGGACGACATCATCCGCAAAAAGTAGAGATGAAATCCTGTGGTCCCCAAACCGGACCCCCTCCGGCCCCTGGCTGCGCCTAGAAATTCTGTCCATAAATACAGTGAACAGAACCGGTGACAAAGGGCAGCCTTGGCGGAGGCCAACATGCACCGGGAACAGGTCTGACTTACTGCCGGCAATGCGAACACAGCTCTGACTCCGGTCATACAGGGACCGGACGGCCCTCAGCAGAGGACACCGGACCCCGTGCTCACGGAGGACCCCCCAAAGGACACCCCGGGGAACACGGTCGAACGCCGTTAAAATACTAAGTATAAAAACAACCCCACAAAAGACATTCTGAGACTGAACCCTTCTTCAGACACAAGCAGCAGGGCTCAGTGCTGAAAAGTTACATGTAGTATCATTGTGTGGATCTTTGGTCACACTCGATCATATATTTTGTCAATCTATCTAAAACGTGGTGTTCGAGTGTTTAACTCACTTCTGGAAAATATCCTCAAAGATGTCCTTGAAGCGGCCATCGTAGGCTTTGAGGATGGTGTTCTTTGTGCTCAGGTACAGAGGCCACTTCTTTGAGATGGCGTACTGGAAACAGCTGTGGGCGAAGCCTGTGATGGACTGAGACAAAAGTCAAAAGGTCAGAGTTTTATCAGCGCAGCAGGTTATTCACCCGACTTTCACACCCATCACTGCTGGCCTCTGACACTTTGACAAACAGCTGCTCAAACAGAAGCAGCAGACAAGCTAAAGTTAAAACATCCCAATTACCCCACCAAAGGGTAGTGTGATCATCTCCACACGTGTGAGTCTAGGGAGGATTCTGCAAAAACTACAGGCAGCAGTGACCCCCATATGAGCCAATGAATCAATTTTTCAACAAAAGATCTGTTTTTTTCAAGGACAAACAACACACACTTTGCATGAGTTTCCTGAACAGCCATTAGTGTTGAATACACTGTATTTTCAGTGAACTTACCTCATCAGTATTGTACATGCCCATGCCACAACCTCCAGCGGGGAAATCATACACCTCCCACTCGGTGGCAGCGCTGCCGTCACTGGGAGAAAAGATAATCTTGAATTTTCCTGGCTGGGTCACAACGAAATCTGTGGCACGATACTGCAAACATACAATAGAAGAAAAAAGGATCAGGAGACATTTCCAACCAACGTAATTACTAAAAGTAAAAGCATCACCTGGTCTCCAAAGGCATGTCTGCCAATGGTGATGGCCTTTGTCCAGCCAGGGACCAACCGAGGAATGTTCTGGCAAAGGATTGGCTCACGAAACACAGTCCCACCAAGAATGTTTCTGATGGTACCATTTGGGCTTTTCCACATTTTCTTCAAGCTAAATTCTAAATAAACACAAAATAAACACAATCAGTATTCTTATACTTAACTTGTTCCTTGAAGGCATAAACACCTGAACAATCTACAGTCATCACATTTCTAAAGAACATGAAATGGTTTGGTTTTCACTGTGTGGACCATGTATTGCGATTGTTCAACAATTTGATTTATTAAAAACTTTCTCTTGTGTTTGTTGAGAGTACCTAATGTGATTCAACTAAAAACTAAAGTACATGTAATTAAATTGAATAATCTTTAGAGAAGCCAACGCCGTGTGCTTTGATTCATTACTCAAGGCTGGATGTTTCCTAAAAGTGTGTCTTTAGAACAAACCTTCCACTCGAGCTTCA
Organism: Knipowitschia caucasica; assembly: GCA_964034765.1. NCBI lineage: Eukaryota > Metazoa > Chordata > Actinopteri > Gobiiformes > Gobiidae > Knipowitschia > Knipowitschia caucasica. The sequence goes on along the minus strand of OZ035842.1, from coordinate 22,986,194 downwards.
TCTGGTGTGATGGTTGCACATTTGACCGCAACATTGTACTTCAATGTGGCCAGAGCTGAGTCGATGGTGACCTGGTCATCGGTCTGGTCTCGGTACGGCAGCCCCAGGTCATAGTACTTCAGCTCCACATCCACGTTGGACAAGATCAGCTGAGACAGAACACCTCAACCATTAATAACAACATATTATACAAATCACATCAGCATACAAATGTGGTTCCTGTACCATTGTCTAACCCACTACCAGGATTCACTGCAGACTGACCAGGGCAGTGCTTTGGGAGACTGACACTAGCAAACCTTGTTTGGCCAAATGTGAGCAGGGGACAAGTGGAGCATTATAAAAACTATGAAAAACACCTTTTCCTTGATGAACTCCCAGATGATACGGGTCATCTCATCTCCATCCATCTCCACCACAGGCTGAGACACCTTAATGCGTTTGTCTGCATCTGGGAGGAAGAAGAACGTAGACGGTTGCATATTATTAATTTGACAATCAAATCTCATTTTAATTTAAAAAAGAATTATCACCAACAACTATGCCCTCTAATTGGATATAAATTATGTACTAGAGAGGAAAATTATGCTTTTTCTTTTTTTAAACAAATAATCATTTAGAAGATTCTGTTCTGCCAAATATATTTTTCGCCCCCTCCATATGATCATCATATGTTTTGATTTTTTTGATCAAATAATTTGATACAATGACAACACTGTGGGAGATAATTATGCATCACTGACAAACAAAAGCCAGGACCGACTAACAAGATTAGAGGTGACTTTGCGATGCAGACGGTGGCAGATTAGGCATTAACCAGTGCACATAAAAAGAAGCCACGCTGAAGAAGTCTGCACTCCGAAACTCAAATCAAGCTTGTTGACCCCTGCGCAGACAGCTGCACGAGCACGTGACGTGGAGCATCTCAAAATAAACTGGACTCATGGCGAACATTTAGGTCTTACAGGACAAGACCGAAGGACAAGAAAACTGCTCAAAAAGTTGCATGGGTTAAAGCAAAAAGTAAAACTGTTTACATTAAAGAATAGTGAAGACTGAGGATAAGTTATGAAACCCAGTCCCAGCAGGTGTCAATATAACACAAAAACATACCTAGGATCTAGATAGGACATCGACTAGATCCTAGGTCTGACATCCGAGTTAGGATCTAGGATATTGACTGGTTAAGATTAGAGCCTCAAGCACCAAGCCTCGACCTTTGGAGCATGTGATTGGGTTAATCATAAGAGCACTGGTCAGGAGTTGGAAGACACATGTGATTGATGAAGTGTTTGCATATGGTCCATCCTCCACCCTCTCTTCTGAGGCATTATTGACACTGCAAAACCAAAAGGCTTCCATAAATCTGGCCTAAAAGCTTAAGAGGTTTGTGCAATCTCAATGACAGAGTTGTTTTTGATACCTATCCACCATGAGCACTTTTGTGAACGTAGTGAGTGTCCAATCAGAACTAGAGGAATGGAAGTTTAAGCTTAATCTACTGTAATCACCAACAATGCTCCAAATGTTCTCACACTGTTTAATCATAAGAGCCAACTATCAGGTTCTACAAACAATACAATTGTGAATGATTTGGTCGAAACCTGCAAAGTAAAAAAATAATACAAGATTAATTAAAAAATGTTTTTACTTTTGTTATGCAATTAATTTATAAGTTGAATTAGTCAAAGTCCTTACATATACCTAAACTAATTCTTCAAGGTGGGCACACCAGCCGCATGTGATTGTTCACTAATTCTCCTTTTTGATTCAAAGTATGTAAACAACAGTGGAAGGGGTAGGCGGCCAAGGTGAGAAGACTGAGGGGAGCACAAAGGCTTCTCTCATAAAAAAAGACAATGGAATAATGACTCAAAAACATGCAGGAATGACTAAATGCCTCTATTATGTGCATCATGTTAGGGAGACCCAACATGGTCAAAACTGAAAAGACAATTTTGGATGTCATGTCCCTTTAAACAAATCCTGAAACTCTTATTTCAAGGAACTGGTGGTTTTGTTTGGCAGGTGCATCATGTCCTGGAGATGCTCCCCTCTGGACCTGGGCTCCTGGACAGGGATTTTTGTTTTTTAAGAGGAACAGCCTTGATTTATCAAGAAAAAAGCCCCTCCACTTTTTGTCACCAGTCAAAGCCGTTGGCTTGGAATGTGTCAATGAGTTATTGTTGCAGAATTTAATCTGGTTGTCATATACACAGGATGGACGCACATGTACACAACAAATGCACCAACACTGCTCTAGGTTCACCTGGATGACAACCTTTTGTTTATGGTACAAGTCTGCCGCACTACTGTTTTGGTTACATCAACATAAAGAGTTGTATTTCATTCAGCAGAAACAGGTTTGCAGGTTTTTCAGATTGCTCATCTGCACGTTGTAAAATGGTATAATGATTAGATCTCTAGGCAATTTTATGTGGATATGCTCAGCTGATTCAGTTGAAAGTGCACTGGATGAAGGGCCGCAAAATGAAACATTGTGATTCACTGTGACACTATAGATCAAAGATTGATCCATTATGACTGCACTTAAGTTGGAACAGGTGTATTTAAATATTCCCATTGCAGCATGGATGTGATACTGCAGAATGGACAAAGTTAATATTAAAGACAAAGACCATAATTAATCATAGAGATTAATTACACCTTTGACTAGTTTATTAGACATTCACACCAGTAAAATATGAATTTTCTCATTACTAAATTGAACCTAGGAAGGTTTTTCATCAAACACAAAATTGACATGCAATTTTGTTTGAGTTACAATACATTTTCATGGAGTCAATCCAACCATGCATATCAATCTGATAAATGTCACTGTATATTTATGAAGTGTAGATGCAAAGTGAAAGCCTTTAACCCTTGAACTACCCTCGGGTCAAAATGACACGCCACAGTGATTAATAGTAGACCCTTTTAGACTGATTTTCAAAAATCAATTTTATCCCACAAAAAAAAAAAAAAAAAATCTTTCAGCACATGTCATTCAATACTTATTCAATAACTAAAACACAAAGACTACAGAGATGTCTCTAATTTCAAAACTCTCCCACATTGTTTACATACTTTGTAACTTTGAAAAAAAAAGGCTAAAACTATGTCGTGATATATATTATTAGAGCAAGTTTTACCCTATGGATCTTAAGTGCCAGACATTTAAGATAAGAAGAAAACGTCTCTGTCGTCATTGTGCCCGCAGGTCTGCTCTGTTGTTGACTCAACACTTGGGAGCGCCCTTCATCCGACCCCCCATGCCCCCTCTGACCTCTGACCCCGCACAGAAACAAAGACTATTGGGGGGAGTCGTGCATGAGATCGACTTGGGCGGATGTTACTGCCCATGGTTGCTGCAGGAGCTAGGACTATCATGGACTCGCAGGAGAAGGCGGCCATTGCAGTGTTCATTCAGCGCTCGTCTGCAGAGGCTGACCTTGGGCAAGTGTGACCCACGGATCACCACACAGCTGCTGCACGACACTGCGGGACATTACATCTGTGGGTCATGTATTGCACTTTCTAAAATGCTCATTTCGTCAATATTTGATGATAGCATTTTTGATTGTTGTTAGCATTTCATAACAATATAACCACAGCTTTTGCTTTCGAATTGCATGTATAATTAATGTTACTGCTACTGCTGCTGCTTACATAACTATATCCCTCTATAGTGCAATTGGAAAGCTTCGGTCTACCCGGTGTAACCCGAGCTGCTCTAGCGCCATGTTAGCTTGCAGAGAGAAAGCGACAAGAGAAAGATGCTGAGGATGAAACTCACAATTCCTTTGTTGCAGAGTCTGGCAGTTTGCAGCTGGGGCCAGGACCCCGGGGTTTCGGGAGAACGCATTAGTAGCGCTCCTGGACACAGAGCTGAGGACTTTGAGATATCCAGCCATGTCAGTGTGGCACTAAACACCAGTGCAGGACAGAGAGGAAAGACACAAGCGGGCAGTCTGCGATATAGATCCACTCAGCTGCAGCACCGCCCTCCTTGGCTCGCTGTGCACGCCGGGTGCTTACGTCACTCGGACGCAGGAAGGACACGTTGTGCACAATTGCGCACCCTGATGGCAGTTCACAGCTGTATCCGAATTCAGACAAGTATCTCCTTTTATATCATTTCACGCTCCTTTCCATCTCCTTTTTATTAACATTGCACAATAAAATATGCCTTGTTTAACTTTTTAGAATAATAGTCAGGTTGTAGTTTTCCCTTGACCAAGCCCAGCTCCCAGTCTCACAAAAAGTCAATCAAATGTAAGTGAATTCGGACGCAGGTCACGAACTTATGACACTTCCATTGTACCTATAGATAACTTTAAACAACTGTTCAAAACGCCCCCGAGAGGATAGACTTGACCAAGGGTTTCAGACATCTTCCTGCAGAGTCAGTCTTGATTTATATTAGGATTATTTATGTATTAATCGTGATAACTGTGGCTTACATGAAGTGTGGGCGGAGCTGCACAGGATCCTCAACAGTCACAAGACACAGCACAACATCAAACATGTGCTGGCATCCCACCTGTGTCTGCACGACCTCTGACACACTTCAATGTTGGGATTGGGACTTAAAGCGAATTACTCCTCCGCTTTTCACAATTACTACGTGAATGCAGAACAGAAGCTTCTCCAGTTCAACCGCCTATTTATAGAACCGTAGCCTTTATAGACGTACGTGGACCTGGCGACGTGTCTGATGATGATCCTAGATCCTCCAGACAGTCTAATTTTAGCTCAGCACGTCGCTACCATAATAGCCTGTACCTTAGGTCTCACATGGCGCCCTTCAGAAACGAATTTAAACAAAATGCACATGAAATACTACAGGTCTTATCTTATTAATCTGTTTGGTTTGTCATCCAATATATATCTGACCCATGGATCTATAATAATAACTGATTACGGATCTGACCACTTAGGAATGAAATACTACTCGTAATGAATACTATGGCGCCCTCTGCTGGTGGATTACTAAAGTGCAGGATAAAGGTAACATGTCTAACAAGCGTTTTTCCACCTTGTAATGCATGCAACTTAAATAAAGGAAAAATTAACTCACACATTCACACACCAGAGTAGGTCGATACTGGGAACAAGCTTGAATGTGTATCGTTAATGGCTTTATACACCTTTATAGCTTATTATTATTTATCTACTATACAGAAAATCCTGTTCTTGTAAATCCTACTGAAAATAAAATTAGGCATACATAAACAAGGCATGGGCTTACACATTTATTCCGAATATACATCAAACTATACCTGCAAAAATACTTTTCATCACAAATAAGACACATGGAAGAAGTGTGATCTTCAATTAATTTCTGATTGCCTTTAGTGTTATTAAAATGATACATGACAAGGTTTTGTATGTGGTCAGTAACAAAGTAGATGTTTGTAGCCTGTAAGTTTTAAGTAGTTCTTGTGGCCAATATTTGCTGATGGTGTCATTGATTTGATCACACAAACAATACAATTATTTATAATTTTTTTTTTTTTTTTAACTTATTTACAGAGTTAGTAGTTTAAGTTGGCAAATATCAGTTACTGTAACAGCTAGCAAGGGCAATGTGTATAATGGTTTCAATTGAAAAACAGTTTTTAACCATTTGTTTTAATGTGTCTGTACTAAAATGCAGTTCTTTGACCAGCTTTGCTTGTCACATACCATTTAGTCGTCAGTGGTCTGCCTTTATCGCACAGCGTGAATGCAGTCTGCCATCTCAGATCAAGTAAAGGTCAGAAACAACTTATTTTGGTTACATAAAACTACATGTACATCAAATGTATGTTTTAAGGTTATTAGTCTAGAAAGGCACTTCATACATATGTGCTACAAACAGTGACTTTTCATCCTACTCAAAGCTACATATTAGACAAGAGCATGACAATAGTCAGTCTATCACAAAGTGCACCACGGTGGCTTTGGGCTGCTGTGGACCCTGTTATTCCGAACACATTACTATATTGAAAGAACGAGTTTGAGGAAAATGTCAAAAGGCATATTCATTGGTTTCAGTCACGTGGAATGACTGCCCACTATTACATAGTAATTAAAGAGAGTCATTTAATTTAGACCTGGTTCTGTATCTATGTTGTGCTATCAAGTTAGCAGCAAAAACAAACAAAAAACAGCAGGGCACAAAACTACTTCCAGTCACATGTCACATTTGTGCTGGGCCCATAACCTGGCACATCTGAACTCTGTGTGAATCGTGATTTCACTAGAAGTCTGTTCATACATTCAAATTTCAATACATAGTGTTTATAACTAAGTTGAGCTGAAATATCCCCTCTATTGTACATAATCAAGAGAAAAAACTATATTGCTCTTTTTCTATGAATTCCGTACATATAAATACATTATAGGCTACATACAACATAGGCACACTTGACACAACTCAAGGTTATTATGTTCGACACCGGGGATCTGTGTGCACTAATGCGCCAGCTCTTCAAAATCTGAGAGCTGCTTCATTTGTTCCACTTGCATAGAGTGCCTTCTCACCAGTTTCTTCTTTGACACTAGGCCGCCTCTCTTTGGTGTGTTGGGTGCTACTGGAGCAATAGATCTAATGCCTGAGGCTAGAGGAGAGGAAGGCTTGCTACTGACTCCTATGTCTGGAATAGGGGGATTTGGGTTGATGTTGAGGGGAGGCAGCTGTCCGGGCCGAGTGTGGGAGATGTGGTCCAGTAGCAGAGTGCCTGAGCCCCTACGCTCGAGCAGGCCGGGGGCCCGTCTACGAGCTGTGCTGGGAGATGATGTGCTGCTGTTGCTGTCCAAGGACTCTCTAGAACTGGTAAGCAGCGCCAAGGGAGAGGTATTTAGTTTTCTCCTCTCCAGTGGGACTTTGGGTGAATCTGAGGCAGAGTCTGAATGCAGCTGTGAGTCAGAGTCGCAAAGCTCATTCCCCACCCTCCTTCTGGACCCATCCTGGTCTGATGGCAGGGTGCTGCGGCGGGCCAGTGGTTGGTGCTGGCTCACACACCTCTCATAGGAGGCCTTTGATGTGGGGGGCACTGAGAGTGATGTACTCATTTTACATGGCTGGTCCCCCACAACAGGAAACATGCTGTCTTTCCCATCCACACTATTGTGTCGCGATAAAACAGGTCGCTTGCTCAAAGCCAGCCCGTTCAGACCAGACACTACATCCTCACAGCTGGCTTTCTTACTCTCCTCCTGAGCGGCCGCTGCAGCAGCCAACACAGAGGGTGCGATCAGTCCCCATGGCTCTGACTGCAGTCTCTTCAGCTGAGGCAGTCGAGCACGTTTTGTGTTAGTGGGCCGGCGATTTGGAGAGCCAGGGCCATTAGTGGGTTTTCCTGTCGGGTTGGACATTTTCATCTTGGTTTGAAAGCTGAAAACAGAGTTCTGCTGCTCTGTCGCAGGTGTCACCTCAATGTCTGATGGTGAGGTACAGTATGTGGAGAAGGAGCACTTGTCCAACTCTGGGGAAGGGGGTACATTCAAGTACTGTTTAGTGGTTTTAGTCCCTGAAGGGGACTTGTCTGTAGTGATAATGATCACCTCTTTGCCTTTAGCCTTGCAGGCATCAAGTAGCAATTTCAGAGTTTCCTTGTCATCTGCATTGATGGCGAAGACCAGTGCTGAGGCTCCTGTGCGGTCCTCCAGGCTTGGGTCAGCTCCGTTACTTAGCAGCAGCTCTACCACCTCATGACCGGCCCGGTGTATACATGCATGCATTAGGGCACTGCGGCCCGCCTTGTCCTGGATGTTTGGATCGGCTTGGTTGTCTAGCAGGTACTTGACCAGTTTGTCTTTGCTGACACTCTGTTGGTCAGAATGCGAGGACATACAGGCTACCATCAGAGGAGTTTCTCCTCTCTCATTACTCTCATTAATGTAGGCCCCTCCCTCGAGCAGCAGTCGGGTCAGTCTCAGCCGCCGCAGCCACACTGCCTTCAGCAGTGAGTTCCCATCTGTCCGGAGTTCCAGGATGTCTGCCATATCAGCCAATCACAGCGCTTCCCTGGTCAACTTACAACCCACTGCACTGAGGACACACAAGACGAGCCATTAGAAACACATTCCCATATCAGTACCACAAGGTGGCACTGGGTTTCAGAGCTCAAGCCACAAACAGCGTATGAAATGTGATGTGAGCATTTAACATACATCTTATAGTGGTCAATTACCGCACAATAATATGCACCCCGTGTGATGATGCACCTGTTGGAATATTCTATGGTTATGTAAAGAGTAAGACCATGATCGTAAATAAGAGTGAAGTCTTCCACTAATTAAAGAGTGACGGTGTATGGATATATATATATATATATATATATATATATAATATATATATATATATATATATATATATATATATATATATATATATATATATCCATATAAATGTAAGCCACATAAGCTATAATTAGATATTTATTTTAAGCTTATAATCATGCGACAACAGCTCCTGCTCGGGCCCGTGCACAGCGGAGAACATTGATGCAAAAGACGAGCGCTGTCCAAGGTTCTGATGATATCAATTTGATGACAGACGCGCTTTATCTTGGTCGATTGCTCTTGGACTCAGGTTATTTTGTCATGGCACACTTTAAAACAACACAAATAAGACATACTATCTGATCCACACCAGCTCACTCTGTGTTGGCATCTTGTCACAAAGCCTATACGACATAAGGATGTATCATAACCAAAAACAAAGATGATATAACTTATAGCATCTTACCTGGAATGAAAAGATTGTCTCCATCCCTTAAATTATGAAGGCGTCGTTAGAGGCCAGGAGTAAGTGGGATGGAAAAGCCCGCTGGTTGCACACTGAGTCTTTAAGATAGTTGCGATCAGCGAGTGCCGTTGGTCTCTGGCTCCATGGCGCACCAGCCGCGCACTACATCAGTCCAATGGGGAGTGTGCGCTGCGCACTGATCACAACCAAGATGCTGTGGGATATAAATAACTTACTTTCTTGCTTGTTGAATGAAACGTGTAGTTGGTTGACGTCAGAATGGACCAAAATACATCGCGTCAGATGAGCACCGCTGTCCTCATGCTTCTGTTTGCTCATCACATGGAACTGTCGTATGTGCTGGGAACCTGCTGCGACTTTAGTAAAGCCTGCATGATGCCATTTTATTGGAAGCCTTCACATAGGGCTAGGACCGATAGGCCTAAAGAAAGGAGATGGGGGAGCTATAGTAAGTAAGTAAGTAAGTAAGTTAAGCTAAATATATATATGTAAACAACAACAATTATATAAGTTATTCATAATAGGATACTACACTCTAAATGACAGCGTTAGTTACACAATTGAATCTGAGCATCAACATAGTAAATAAAAACCTTTGAACCTTTGTAGTGATGTAACTATTTTTAAAGAAATGTATATCCTCCCGCTTGAGCTGATGCAGTGATTTAAAGTTTAAGGAGCACTGCCATAATTTGAAACCCATCAACAATTGATCCATTGTCGGATGCAAAATTCCAATCAGTCTTTATTTTCCTGTTCATCTATTTCTATGAAAACAGTCCATTGCTTAATTAGTAATAATTAAAAGTCAGTTGTGCATGTGTAAAACCTTTATTGTACTCTATATTTCCCTTGTACATACAATTACGTGACAATTAAATAGACCCAAACTGCAGCTGCAGCAGCCATCACAGCTATATACAGCCTAACAGGGACATTTCTATTTTTAGGTTGCTATGAGACAGCACAGAAGCAGTTTCTAATGAGAGCAGTGATGTTCTGCGCCTGCAAGGAACAGGTAGACCGACACTGCTCCAACCTGCAGAATAAAAATATTGTAATTGTAATTTTATTATTAAAGTGTTTACATTTTTGAAATACATACTCCTTGCAGACTTCCAATCTGTGGTGAAATACAATTAAAAACACAGGAAAAAAATATAGTCTACTGAGCTATTTTATTTTTTTCTATTTTCTATTTATACGTCTGTGTTTAATTAATATTAGGCAGGAGAGTACAATCCATTCTGACCTGAACATACTTTGCCATTTTACAACCGCCTAAAATACGCAACTTCCACACAAAACTCTCTTGCGTAAGCGCCATGTGAAGACATCATGCCTCAGAACCAGAAGGTGGCTGGTTTGATCCCGAGGCTTTTCTGTGTGGAGTTCCTCCTCATCCCCCAAAACAGAGGGATGCTTTCCAGCGGTAGGTCCCCAGACACTGCAGCGACCACTGCTCTGACATTCTGCCCTTTCAGGATTGGTCAAAAGCAGGAGACAACATTCCCTGCAAAAAAATTGTCAATATGGTTCAAATGAGGTTGCATGGGATCATGACTGGCTCCTTCTGTACAGTATTTTCCCTGCTATGGTTATTTCAGCGATTCATGGTAAAAATTGTTTGATAAGTGGAAAATAATATGAAAAGCCAATTACAGACCTATGTCCAGGAGGTTATTTGACCGATGGTGATATTTGAGTGCTTTTTCGTACACAGCTGTCCAAGAGCTTATTGCACATAAGTAAATAGGATGGAATGGAAATGAACCATAACAAATGAAAATCAACACATTCAACCTAATGAGGGACATTTCAGATAACACTAGACTGTTGCCTAGCAACTTAGGTGATGTGTTAGCAATTGCTCGCAAACACACATTAAGTAAATAGACACTTACTTTATGATTAAATGAGACAAAATGGAATAAAATGATTAAAGAAATGTAAGTTTTAAAGAGACAGAGTGGTGGCACATCACCTACACAATTATACGTAAATATCAGGTTGAATACACTGATTCAATTATTAATGTGGAAGGTTGGATCCAAATGAACAAGCTGCAGCATGAGTCAGGTTTTGGAGATGCAAGTATTCAACCTAAGGATGATGTGCAAGCAGAACACTTAATCAATTAGTGCTTACAGTCTCTATGGTTTGCACGGTTTTAGAAACTCCTGTTATGTTTCTTTTCCCCTTGTTATGTAATAAACAAACATGTGACTTCAATAAGTATACTGTTTCTCTTTTGAAACATGTTCCTATAGATCGGACGTCATGAACATGCCCTCATTCTGTAAGAACCTAATAGATGTGGGGAGGTAAGCGCCATCACCCGTGGGATCACTTTCCATTTTCAGAGATACTCCACTGCAGCTGCTGCTCTGTTTTCTAAATATAATATATTCTTGCACCTTTATTGTGAGCTAAACTTACTTGCAACAGTATCAGTAAGCTGAAAGCTTGTATTTACCAAGTACCGATGACATGCTCAGCAGCTGAAACAACTTAATAAACACATCTCACCCTCACCATTTCAAAAGAATCTGAACTTGATCCCCAAAATGCCAGTGTTTTAGGCAATGAAGCAGTGAGGAATCTGAAGGAGTAAAGTAGGTTATCCGGGCTCCAGTGCATCGCCTCAAGTGCTATCTTTAGCTGAATATTGATTGAATGTCTGGCTCCTTTCAGTAGGAGAAAAAATATGGGTTGTGTCCACATGTTACAGAATGTGGCCGCGGAGGAAGTGAAGAAGACCCATCTCCTTCTTTATTTATCTTCACATATGAATAAATTGTCAAAAGTAATATCCAGAAATTATATTGTTAGTGCATATGAATAGTTTAAACCAGGCATGTCAAACTCAGGCGCGTGGGCCAAATCCGGCCCACAAGACAATTTTTAGTGGCCCCTAAAATGATTTTCAACTATTATTCTTAATTTGCCGCATTGATGGTAATGAGCTTCCACACCCCTGGTTTAAATGGTTAAAACACCTGCACTGAATAGCGGCCAGAGAATCAGAATTCATATGATTTAGATTTGCTGCCCACCTCAATGTTTTCCCACAAATTAACATTCTCATTCTGCAACACCACCACAGTTCCTTTTATTACATCACATATGCATCTTTTTAATAGAATTTTGTGTGTGCCTATCTCCCCATAGATTGTAGACCCCTTAGAATAGAAGCTCTCCTGTAATTTTAAAAGAGTATAGACGTGACATTCTGGTGGCTCTTGGTGTGTAAGTGTTATCAGCTGAAATGTGCAGACTGTGACTGTGATGGAACTGTCACTTGCTCAGGCTGAGATCTGGGTGGCTTCAGGCCTCATTTACAAACATACTGCTCTGTCGTATAAACTGTAATGAAACATGAAAACGGGATTAAGTTGTGATGTGGGCTATAGCTTAGGAGAGATAACAGTGATGCGAGAAAATTATAGTGATGGAGAAATAACTTGTTTAACAGGAAAAAAGATGCACGTTTTCAAATGTGCCAAATTAATCTTTGATCTTAAAGCCTGATCCAATGCAGTATAGCAGTGTCTAGGGCAACACCTGCCTTCTGTTGCAGTAATTAAGTGCAGCATAATTGGTCAGTATTATACAGGTCCGTGTGGCTGTTGTCTATGATGGCTGTGTCCTAGGAGATGGATGAATATCTAATGAAGAGTTTAGTACTCGTTTGGAAAAGTGCCTTTGATGTTCATCCATGTTGAATTGTTTATTTCAAATGTTAATATCAGTCAAAAGTTGCAGTTTATTAAAAAAACTGGAGGCTGAAACCGAAAGGTGTACATTTACAAAGATTTTTTAATGAAAGAATTAAATTAAATTAAAAGGCCTTCGCTGCACTGCGCAGAGGAGGTGGTGCTTCTAACAGGCCTGATGGGAGCGACAGTGTGCGTTTTGAATGTCTATGATCAGTGATTGTGTATCTCTATTGAATAACATGGGAACTTTCATGAGTCTCTGTAGAAATGACCCAAATATGTGAGTCCGTCACACGCACACAGACAGTTTCACTGATCAAAATCTGCAGCTAACTTTTGGCCCTACACTTGTTGAGATGAGGTGGAGAGAATTTGACAAATTTTAAGATTTTCCCATTGCGTCCCAACGTCTTGAAAAAACTAAATATCATTTTGCCCATCGGTAAATCTGACTTTGTATGTGCAAACAGAGGCAATACAATACAAAATAGCACTCCTTACAAATTCAAGATTGTTTTCTTATACCAAAGAACACCAAAATAATAAATTTGTTGCCATTTTTGTGACAAAATTTAGTTAGTTTTGGTGTTTGTTCAGTGGGTCAAATATGAGATCAAACAGCAGAAAAACTAAATGCCTGTATCCCCATGTATACAAATTCACTCAGTCTGTAGGGGGTGCTAATAGTTTGACTAATTAAAATTCTATGAGCAACTATTGATGGTACATGTCTTGAGATGATGTGAAGCGATTTTCAGTCAAATTAGTGAAATTTCAGAGACTTAAGCAGAGATTTTGCCATTGACCCAGAATGGGGGGCTTGGCGTCTCAATGGCAACTGGGTAAAAAATAAGTCTTGGGTCTTATTGACTTTTTGATTGAAGAGGCCAAAACACAATGTGCAAAGTTTCAAACATTTTATAAAAACTAAATATGATTATTCCCATGTAAAACTAATGGACCAAATCAAATTTTCTCACTTTCAAAAGACCTTCCCTGGCCTCTCAAACTATCGACCAATTATTTATGTTCCATGTGTTTAGACGTGTGGAAATATTTTGAGACAAATCGGTGAAACGGCGATTTCAGCAGGGGTCCATCTGTTCTCATTGCGAAAAAGGTCAGATTTTAGAGAATGGGGATTGGGAGTTGGGAAGGGGTGTTGTGAATGAGGGGGAACAGTGAGGGTAAAGGTGTCTACTTCTTAACACCTGGATGTCTTTGTCTTGTTTAACCGTCTGGTTAAACAAGACCTAAACTCCACATGTTCTTGTCTTTTGGTTATTGCTCTTGTCTTGCTTTCCATCAGATCGTTAATAACTTTGTTTTTCAGCTCAATTTGCTTCCTCTTGGATGTTGTGTCCAGAGGTCCTCTTGGCCTTCTCCACAACCTCCTCACACACCACCTCCAGCGCCTGGACCTCAATCCTGAACTTAGTCTTTTTTATGATGCAGCGTGTACGTTTCTCAGCTGCTGTTCCTGATCCAGTATTTGAGTCTGGAGCTGTCTGCTTTGAGGTTGGCCCTCTCCTCTTTCTTTGCAATAACAGAGTTTTTTGGCACTAATACCTCCAACTCTTTCTCTGTGTTTGCCAGATTTTCCTCCAACCAAGTATTGAGTGCCTTAAGTTCCGTCTCTTGCTCCTGCATCTGTGTTTTGAGCTTGTTGATGCAGCTGTTGGCGTCTAGTACACGAGAGCTGATGAGGTCTTGGACTTCACCAGTGCCAGCTCTCTCTCGTGGAGGTCTGTGGTCTCCTGGTTCTCAGACTTTACTTGCACCAGCTTTCTCTGCAGGCGGTCTATGGTGTTTAATACAAATGAAACCCTCCGTCACTGAACAGCTATCAGATTAGATTCAACGTATGTTACAATAAGTGACCGTAAGTCACTAATGACCTGCACTAGGACGGAAAAACAAGCACTGGTATAGAAAATTTATACTTTTACATGTTTGCACACTTCATGTCTTTTTGCATAATCTGAGTGATTCTATCTATGCCAAATGTGACATGTAAATTTCTCCATTGTGAGAAGTTTATCTTATCTTAACTTTATTTTTGTTACAATGCAACAAAATGCAGTTTAGAATCTTACCAGAAGTGCATTAGCGCAAGTATCAGATAATATTTATGAAAAAGGATACAAATACGTGCATCTATTTGGAACTGTATGAAAGCTGCTGTTGCTATTATATACTGTACATTACTTACATGATCTCACATTAAAGTGTGTAAAAGGTGCTTTAGCAGGGTGAGAGTTCAAGAGGGTGATAAAAAACTGTCTCTTAGCCTGCTGATCTTGGCCCAGAGGCTCCCGCAGTGGCAGCCAGAGGCCAGAAGGCTTAGAATGAGAGCAGTCCTTTATGATGTTACGAGCCTTGGGTGTGCTGGATCTGGATGTTCTCCAGGGCAGTGAGAGGAGTCCCAATGATGCACTGGGCTGTTTTCACCACCTGCTCCACATTGCTTTCCAACACAGAATAAGTAGAACACAACAAAAATGCATGTACAAAAAATAAAAAGTTACACATTTTTAGATCCTTGTTGAAAGCCTCTGGATGGAGAATTTGCCTGATATGTAAAGGAAAAAGTTCTGAAGAGAGGGATCACACTCAGTCATCTTGGTAGGGTCTATTCCAAAATACTAGATGAATCTTGAATTCAGGAAGAGCAGTGCTGTGTTGATCCTTGATGTGGAATACATGTGTGTTGGGGTGCTGAGGGTCGCCCGGGCCCTCTATGACGGCAGTTGGAGCTGATTCAATCAGACCTGTTCCCAGAGCACAATGGCCTCTGCCAGGGTCACCCTTTGTCACCAGGCCTGCAACACAACATAAAGTAACTTATTCAAAAGTAAAGACCTGGAACATGATCAGCACCACTATTTACTCACACACTAGATTCATAGTTACACATATCATTGTGTGTGTCATGCCTAAGGGAACAATTTGATGGAGCTGCAGTTGTGCCACACCGGCACCGGCTACTCCCAGCAGTCACTCATTTTATGAGCCCTAGACATTTGTTGAGAATAGGACTTGACAGGTGTGGTTGTTCTGTAATGCTGGATAGTATGATGGAGCTGAAACAACCAGAATATATGACATTTTTATCTCAACATTTGCTTCTGGAGTTTAAAGCGTGACTTTGTAGGAGGCTCATGTGCACATATGACAAGGCCTTCAGTTCACACCACAGAGTGACGTCTGTGACACCAGTATAATTCGGACCCCAGTCCTCCCCCACACAACATGGAGTTGTTCCTGTTGCAAAGAATCTGACGTCAACCGATTCCTGTCCACCTTTGTATGTTCTCAGAGACATCAGCTAAGCAAAAAACTCCCCCTCAGAAGCACATGTCTGTACAATGTAATATAACATTTATGGAAAATTTGAATTTAATTTATATATATTAATAGCTTTGATAATTATAAAGCACAGCTGTTGTTGGTTTAATTTGGTGCCACCCTCAAGCCAATAGAGCCAACATAGTGTGTTTTATCACATCAGTGTCATCAGGCTATCATCAACATTGACACATGCTGCTCTAAATTACAGGAATACAATGTTAACCTTCCTTTAAATAACATTCACATTTAGCTCTACCCCCTTCTCTTTAGTCTGGCAAAACCATTTTCCTCTTTTTTGGTTGTACTCGACATGTATACTCTTAACTCTCGGACAGTTGCTACAAGGTGATCACTATATATATATATATATATATATATATATATATATATATGTCATGTATAGTGAGAGCAAAATAATGATTAATAACTTATTTGATGACCCTCTCTGTAAGTGTCTTGACTACATCCTCGTCGATAAGAAAAAACTGTCCATGTCAAGCTCTCTATACATGTTATGCACTGGAGAGGCACGATACTGCAGCCTTGTCGTATTCTCTAAATACCTAACATTAAAAAGTCCCACCACATGGAAGGCTGCTCTGGTTCCAAACAGAAAAACTTACATCTTAATCGATTTAAACATAAAATTCGGCTAAATGTGTTCATAAGTTTGCAGTTTAAAAGAATATATATTTACAAATATGACAAATAGATCTTGTGGTCATTGCTCACCACATACCTGATTTGAAAAAAGAAGATAGAATTTTTTAGAAAAAGACATTTTGAAAAGGTTTTTTTTTGGCAACCCCTGCACTACTTTCCAGTTAGTTTGCTGATATCACTAATTGTGTTTGCCGTTTGCCTCCGACACTTGCAGTGGATATGTTGAATAGCCATCAACAGTAACGCTCATGTCATTGGCAACTGCGGAATTGACGTTAACAGGCTCGGGCCTCCAGATTCTACCACAGAAAAATATCTGGGGCCTAACAAGGAGGGTCTTGTTGGATAGTTAGTGTCCAACAGAAAGGATTGGTGATGATCAGGACACTTTAGCATTCTACAACATGTATGGACATTTTCTTCTGTGTGTGCTTTATATTTTTCATGTGTTTTAACTGTTGATTCTCTGACCTGTGTTGGTGATTTCAATGGTTTTATTAAGTCCTCTGACATGACTTCTGTTGTGACCTAGGGCTATACAAGAATAAATTGTATTGTATTGTATTGTATTGTAATATAGTATTATATTAAATACTAAAAAGTTGTGCGAGATAAGATAAGATAAAAGTCCATAAATACTTTGTCACCTGCAGGGGTTTTGCTTACAGCATGAATAGGCCCTGGAACGGTACGTTCAGCAATGATTAATGTGACTCCAAAACCAGGGCAGTCACCCAGAGAACGGGCAAAAGGAACGGGGACTGTGCAAGGACTGTGCCGTAAACTGCTCCCACAATACTCAGGTAACGGGCACATCATGTCATGGTCTCAGTGGGTGAACCTTTAGCTACAGGCAGTCATATATTTTGCTTGAGTTGATTAATCAACCAATGTTTTATTCAACAATTTAGTGAAGGAACAAATGTATACTGTAAGTGTGTTACTTAAAAAGTTATAGGATGAAAATCAGTGACAGGTAACTGATAATGCTGTTTCAACCACAGTTGAACCTGATGAAATCTCAAACAACAAAGAGACAAAGTTAATCTTTTACTTGTTACATTGTACAAGGAGAATGTCTTGACAGAGGCAAGGCACAGACCCCAGCCTCTCTCAGGACCAGTCTGAAGATCCACAGATGGCAAGCCCCTTTTGGTAGAACAAGACACACCTTCATATGCAGATGGGAAAGGAAGAAACCAACACAACAAAAGACACTCCGTATTAGCGTATACAAAGACTGCTTCCTCTGGTGTTTAACATATGAGCTCCCCAGACCTCCCGGTGTCTTCCTGGAGCTAAAGTGGATTACAATACAGAGCATTCAGCACATAGCCACATATGATTTACCAAAATGATAACTTAAGTTACATTCCAATATCAGTAACCACAACAGGAACACAACCAGCCAATCAGAGATCATCCAATCAGACCATGATCATTACAGATAACACCGCAGGATTGTGGGAAGTAAACTGAATTATGGAGAAAACACTATGATATAGAGCTTATAGCCCAAACCTATTACTTATGAAAGTAAGGCTTAGGATACTGCAGAGTCCAAACAAGTCAAAGGAAAAAGTCCAAATTTTATAACAAACTTTTTTTTTTTTCAGGGAGGTCAAACTTGTGGGTTGAGCATCAGTTTTGTCTTTTGATTAATAGAATACCCCCCTCCACCTATCCATAATTTACAGTGTGTAATAAGCGTTAGACAATCATTGAGCCAATATATATTTTTATATTAAAAAAATATGTTTTCTAGTCTAGAATATTATGGATTTTAGCGCCTTTTGCAGGCAGAGATAGGTCTTTACGGTGGTTGAGGGCATTTTTCATATAGAAGTATATTTATTGACGGTGTGCATGTGTAAAAAAGAGATGACCACCCCTTGGAGAGAATAGCACGTGCAATGTTAGAATCAGGATTGATAAATATACCTCATAGTGTGTATGCGAGAAAAGGGAGAGGTGTGCCAAGACTAGAATCATTAAAGAGAAACAGCCGCTTCACAGGACCGCTCACATGGTCCAGAGACTGACTCTAACCCTCCTCTCATCAGTCCTCTTCTGTAGGTAATGATGTGTTAGCTGCAGGGCTGTCATTCCACCACAAGTGTAAGCATTCATCTCAATATAGGTGGGAGATAAAAGCTTAACTCGATGGGAAAATATCAAATAGGTACATTCAAATGTCATTTCATGAACTGTTCCATACATTGTGGGATGTAATCACAAATTACAAGAGAATAATGCTTGCCAACATTTTCAGGTGTATGGTTCAGATATGGAATTGACATGTATTGCTATGCCCTCAGAATGGTGGGCTCTTTCCTTTGGCTCATCAGTCTGTTCTGAAAAGGTCAGATGATTCATGCTTTTGACATGGGCAAAGGCAGATGTGTACTTGATGGCTGAATCAAACTGTTGTATTTGATCAGATAATTGAGAGAGAAAGAAGCTTTATTCATACCACAGAGGCAGAATTTAAGCGGGTTATCTGTCAAGAATGATGGCTCGGCTGATTATGTGTACAAACAAAATATACAAACCTTCCCTAATTCCCCCTTCCCTCTCCCCAGCCCCCACTCAATAATCAAGGATGAGATCAAATCTATTTTGGTTACTTGAAGGATGAAATGACAAATACCATCTTTGGAAATGGATGTGAACATAGCGAGAAAGTGACCAGATATGTTTTCAGAGGACACAATATGATGCTGTATTGCACTGAGAAAATGTTTACTTTTACTGCAGTATTATACATTATTAACATTCATTACACAGTCTGTATAGTTATTGCATAGCTCATTGTACAGTCTGACAGGAGCAGAAAGCAGAGATTGCATTGGTATTTTATATTTTACCAGTATATTATTTAAGATTGAAACATTGGTCAAAACGCTCCACTGAAATGGTGGTGTAAATAGTTTTTTTTGGGATCAATTTGAGTCTGAAGTAACTTTCAACTTTCACAGTGCGATAAAGTTTGCCTTGCATACACTTGTGACGTCAAGACTCACAGTGATTACCCACGGCATGACTCAACTGTGCGTCAAGGCATAGAAACTGAGATACAACCAGCTCTGACAAGCCCTGTGTCCCTGGTCCCCTTCTTTTGCTGATCTATTCAATCCAAGACGGTCCCAGTGGAGGGCACCAGCAGGGGAGGGAGCATACAGTATGAGGCAGAATCCACTTTCAAGACCTGGTAAACACATATACACACACATTCATTTGTTTTTCTCCCAAATCTAATGTTGCATTATAGTCTGGCAGTTGTTATCAAGTTATTATCATGTTCTAATACCCTGGGGTACCTGTCTTTTTCCACAACATTCTGTAATTACTCTTATTTGAAAAACACATCGCATACTGATAAAGAAACCTCCAAAAAAAAAAAAAAAGAGGCCCACATTGAGAGAGAGATTTGTTCCCACGGACAGACAGATCCAGGACACAATTGATTTCACCTTTATGCCGGAAAGAAGCTGGCAAACACACCCATAGTTGCAACTGTTTAAGGCATACTGTACACCACTTTATATGGTCCACCAGTCTGAACAAGTTGCAAGTGGCCTACAATGACACTTATTGAGTGCGTCTGAGCTGTTTGTCAGCTCACGAGTGAACACTGTACAGGCTGTGCTAAGGACTCTAATGTACATTCATGTTTTTTTTATCAGAAAATATAACAATAATGGTGCAAACATCAGGTTCAGTGCCACTCGATTTCAGTCCAAGAAGTGGAGACACTGGTATGGTTATTTATTTTATTTGTTTATTTTTTGTCTTTTTGTCAGTTTGTTTTGTGTTTCATATTTGTTTACGTCTCATGTCTTATATTTTAGAAAATGTGATACTCGAAATGTTTTATTATGCCTTTCTCTACTTTTGACCTGTTTGCACCGAGAGCCAAACCAATGTCCTAGTGACCTAGTCTGTGACCTCCTGTTACGTACATGGGAATAAAACTAATTCTGATTTTAAATTGGACCTAAAGCCTGTATAACGTTGAATTGAACTGTATCATGTGCATAAAAAAACGAGCTGAGACATAGGGGTATGGATGAATAAACACACATGGGAAAAGTATGGATAAATACATTGCCCTCAGAACACATGGAGAAAGTCAGGCTGCTACAACTGTGCATGTGTTGGCCGCATAAGATATAGACATAATAACAACAGGGAACTGTTGACTATTGCTGTCAGTGCATGTTGTGAGAATAAACATAATGAAGGAAGCATCACTGCTCTGCACAACAACAAATCACAGTCTTTAAAAAGTCAACATATTGGTCTCTTGGGAACCTAAAAACAAAGATAGAGACAATGGGCCTCATTCACGAACGGTTCTTAGGAACAGATTTGTACGTAAATCCTACTTACGCGGTTTTTACGAAGAAAGTGGCATTCACGAATATTTCTCGTAACCAGAATTTCACTTGGGCAAGTACAAATCCTACGAGTCCTCAGGAGCACTCGTACGCATTCAGTGCCGACATGTTCACAGCCGGGGTTGTCCTCTTTGGTGAAGTTGAATAAAAATACAACATTCCAGTGATATGTCCGTCATATCGATGTATGTATTTATTTATTTGTAGTAATCTTTATTAGTAATCTTTATTTATATACCGCCTTTTTCACTGCAGATCTGGCCTACTTTTTAATTCATTTTGAAATGAAATGTGCCAACGCTTTATCAAATACATTGGAAATCTTGCCGTGTATTAGTGACCCCTTCCTATTTATAGGGGGCATTTCTTTATCCACGGGCCACAGAACAACGGCATATATACTGCTGCTGCAGGAGGTTACTGGGTCCGCGCTGAGTCTCTGCGCTGGTCTCTCCTATGGATCTATACGGGTCTGCGCTGGTCTCTCCCATGGATCCATACGGGTCCGCGCTGGTCTCTCAAGTCTGGTCTATGCGGTCTCTCTTCGGTCCGCGCTGGTCTCTGCGCACCGGTCTCTCCAGTCAGGTGTCTCCAGTCTATGCGGTCTCTCCTGTCCGCGCTGGTTTCTGTGTGCTGGTCACTCCAGTCTCTCCTCGGGTCTGCATTGGTCTCAGCGCTGGTCCGCGCTGGATCTCCTCCCAGGGTCCAAAATATTTTGAGATTAATCTCAAAACATTTTGAGATTCATCTTTAAAATAATACATAATATATTTTTAAATTAAGCTCATAACATTTTGAGATTAATCTCATCATATTCTTAGATTAATCTCATAATTTTGCTAGTTCGACTTTATAATCATAATATTTCGACTTTTAATTCAACATTTTATAACTTTATTCTCAGTCTGGCAAAAGCCTGCTTTAGGCCTGTTGCTGTTTCCTCTGGCGTCTGCACACGGCCCTGCAGTCCCTTATATGGGCATTAGTGGGCGGTTACTTATGCTAAGTACCTATGGTAATGAAGCACCGGGCACGCGCGCTCTACTTACGAGGAAATGGGATTCATCAATCTGAGAGAACAGCTGCGAACAATTCAGCGCCTTACGAGTGCGTTGATGAATCCCACGTGGGGACTTCTTAGAAATCTACTTAAGGACAACTTGAGAAGAAAGTTGAGTAGTTTCTTACGAAGTTATTCGTGAATGAGGCCCAATTTTGTGCCGAAAAATTCAACGCTAATTTCGTATTCATTGATCTGACTTGTTATGTGTTAAACAACTTCTTTTCAGTAGGTTTGTTTCAGAAGGAATCCTCTTCACACATATATTGACATATCTGGTGGGCTACAACTTGATGATGCATTGCTTTAGTCAGTGCTCGATTGCTGCGTAGAGTGGTACACACAGTCCACTCGAAGCCTCACCTTTTCTTTTGGATGTTGTTGTTATGGAGATGTGTCTAATTAAAGAGAGAGCTTTGGATGTATTGACGATTTGAGATCAGGGGACACCTCCCCCTTTACCTTCCGCCAAGCGTCATCATCTGCAGAGCCAAAATAGACATAAATAAAGGCTGTCATTTACTAAAGTTATTATTGTTGATCCATGGATAATTATGCATGTGCGCACCCTCGCTGTAAACCCAGAGTGACCTTTTCAGAAATGAGGCATGTACATCTCCTCAAACCTCCGAGAAAAAAACATGACTACCCTAGAATCAAATATCAAGTCTTTAATTAAAAAAACACATTGTTTCCATAGTTACCAAGAGAATAGGCTAAGAAAAGGCTGTGCTCCTCCTAACAGACAACATTATATAACATTGTGTAATAGAAAGGGTTCCGTCTTCGGAAGTTTGTAATTCTGATGTTGAGTGATTAGGCTCAGCAAGGCCTAATCAGTAAGGACGCAAGATTCAGTGTGTTGTTACATCATTGCCCGCCTCAAGGTACAATCAAAATTGTAAACACAATTTTACTGGATGCATCAAGTTGCAAAAGTTACAACTGTTTAAATGAAACAATTTTTTTTTTAAACTGTTAGTAAAATGGAAATTGTCTGAAATTAAGATTTTTCCAATGGAGTAAATATATTTTATTTTAGGCGCAGCAGCCTGTTCCCTAAGCTGAATTGTTCCCAATTCCAAGTGATGAAATTCTCATGTTGTCCTTATTTCCATAAAACATTCAGACGTTCAACCCTTCAATCAGGAATTCTTGTAGTAAAAGTGTCAAACTAAGACAATAACAGCCTATCTAAGAATTAATTTATGTATTTTACTATTATTTGCACTGCACCCATTATTATTACTGAATGCATGTTTATAGTTTACAATATTTTGTATTGTATTAATGACCCCTGGTTAGTGTGGGCCACTCATTGGCAAGACGGCCTGTTTAGACTCTACACCTGAGAAAGTATTGTAAGCCTACTGTACATTTTCATTATGTTTAGGAGACCTTAAACATTATTGGGAGATGAGGCTGGGCTCGATCCTCGAGCTAAATGAGGATTCTTGAGGCCGATCATGTGCCCTTCACTACTCAGCTGTGGGGCCTGGAGGAGCCTTTGGTTTGTTGTGGAACACGTTGCTTTCGTAGTGAAAAGCAACTGCAAGTGTAGCCATTCTAACGTCGCCCCCTTGTGTTCACATAAGCCACTGCAAGGTCCCTGAAACGAAAACGCACAATATCAGGCCACCTAAATAATCTTAAATAATGAGCCATCCATTCTTTAAAAAAACCGTAAAACATTTTGAATTTTGCTAAATATAAATTATATTTTTTATGCCATCAGTCGAACGTGTATCATGTCAAAGAATAAATAATCCAATACCTGCTACCTACCTGCTAAAATACTGAAGGTGAATGGAAAATTGAAAAAATAGATAAGCACAAAAATAACCACTGCAAAAACGGCATAAACCCATAGACTGTAAATATTGAATCAATATATCCGCGACTACATTACCCAGAATACAACGAGAGCGACAGATTGACCAATGAAAGCATGGCTCATTATTGGGCGCAAAGTTTCTGTTGTTTTCCCGTCTCTGATGCTGCTGGCCATCGTTAACATCGCTTCTCAAAGAACGAAGGGTGTAATGTTGTAAATATTTTCTAACCTCAGTACTCGTGAAGCATATTTAAGAAGGCAAAAGCTACTGTCAGCGTAAGAAATGCGACAGGACACAGTATTCAGAGACTAGCTAACGCTTAAAGCTAGCATTAGCACAGACTCAGACATGGCTGGAATACCTCAAAACAACTTACTGGAACAACTCGCAAAACACAGCAGTGCAAACCAGAGCAGACTGTCCTTGGCCAAGCCTAAAGCGGGGTAAGTCCAGTGTCATGCATATTTGTCTTGCCAATTTATAGCCTTTTGTTTGTCATTATGTTTATGTTGTCCTTTGCCCATGCACCCACTCAGCACTGACCAAATGCTTGACACACCAGATCTGTATGGTTAATATTAACAGAATATAATATATTATTATATTCTATGTTATAAAGTGTTCCTTACCTTACTATACATACGAACATCTTGTCATTCTGGTTCTCGGTTTTCACTGAGACACTTGTTATTATGTAAGTCAAATACATATGTCACTGTGGATGGAAAATTATACTGTGAAATAATAATCAAATGCTGAATTCTGATTTTGCTGAAAATGATTTATCTTAATATTCATCCTCGGTACATGTATTTTAGTTTCTTTTTGACTCTGGTTATTGTTGATCATTACCTACTGCTGTTCAAAGGTCACCATATGAGAAAGATTTGATAAGATAAGATGTGCTTTATTTATCTCACAGAGGAGAAATTTACAATTTGCTGTGAGTTGTTAATTTATTCTCTATTTTCAGAAGTTTTTGTTTCAAAAAGAAATCCTCAACAGGAACAACGAAAGTGGAAGTTCCAGCGAAGGTAATGTCTAGATAAACACCCATGTTTATAAATGTTATATCAAATGGTCCTCTCTTTTCATTCAAGCTTGGGAGTTCTCAAAATGTCAAAATCAACAACTTCTTTACTGGAAGCTCAAAAAGCAAGTCGAACCTCACTCCATCAACTCCTCAGATGCCCATTCCTGTGAAGCTGAATGACACCCCGGCCTCAGTTCTGGATGCATCCTTCCCTATGGACGACTGGGATGATATGGATGACTTTGAACCTCCTGCTAAAACAAAGCACAGTCCTGAAGTGGTTGCACCAAAAAACATTAGTTTTTCAGCCCAAACACTAGAGAAAAGGCTCAACCCTGTCACACAACTAGATTTAAGAGACGAGGAAGTTGTTTCACCAGCTCTCAGTGTGCCAGATGATCTTTTTGACTATGAAATCGATTCTCCGATAAAAAAGACAAAGAAACTACCTCCATCTGTGCAGAAATGCATCGTGAGCGAAAGTGAGGAAGACGATGATGTCATGTCTGCTGCAGCTGTATCAGGTATTATTCACAGTACTATTATTGTATAATGTTGCTGTGCGTTTATATGACAAAGACTTCAGGAACAACTGATTTATCAGATAACTTAATCCTCCAATCTGAGGCAGAGATTTTACAGATGATCAGCATTATAAGTTACTCAAAGTTAAAAACTGAAGCTCGTCAACAAATTTTTTTTCTTCAAACTTTCAAACGTCCACCTGTAATATAAATATGCCATGATGCCAATGATGCCATCTCTCATTATAATCTATTTATATAGTATTTATGTATTTCTGGGTCTGGTTTGGTTTTGGTTCCATGTTAATGAACACATCTCTCCGGATTGTGGCTTTGGGCTAATTTGCATTGGCGTGGACATAGCTAAAAAAATCTCCAGGAACTTGATTAAAAAACAAAAACAAAATCATGGTAATGTCTCCTTTAAAATCAACACTTGTTGTAATGTTTGTAATCTTTTATCTGTTAGAAAATATGAAAACATTGTCTCCGGCTAAAGTTATTGAGGTCATGGATGACTCGCTTGATGAGCAGTTGGATTACGTTGCACCTTCTCCTGTGAAAAGCTCACCTTGTTTCACAAAGGCCTCTGAAAGGTTGGTTTTTAATCTCTTTAATCTGCACCTACACAAATTAAAACATTTATTCAGTTATTACAAACACTCATGATCCCGCTTTTCCAACAGACTCAAAGACGCTGCTAAAACCGTATCAGAATCTATTCAGCCTGAAACACGATCTACCGTTGTGCTGGAATCCCATAAAGAGTGCCCGAAAGACCAGAGTCAGCAGATTCTTCAGTTAAATATTTTCTTATGACCATGTCCACTTTTATAACAAACATTTTTCCCCACAGATGATGAGCTTTACAGTATTATGGAAAAGATTTGTTCTTTGGTGGACACAATCCCAGAGCATGAGCTCATCGGCCTGTCCTGTGGTAATGAGCTGCTGATTAAGAGGGCGATCAGGTGAGGTGCAGAATATGTGCAGGCATTAGACGCTTTTCTGACTACAGTCATGTCTTACAATAAGGCCTCTGTTCAAGGGATTTTGAAAATTATCCACAATCTTCTTTCAAACAATACTAAAACTGGTAATTAACCTAACTAGATACTAATTTCAATTAGTAAAAAACAAAAAACACAGGTTAGTTGTTTGATCTTTTTTTTTTAGTTATTTTTCTAAATTTATTGTCTGAACTTGTGTTGTCAGAATCAGAATAATTTTTATTGCCACGTAAGTAACAGGAAGTCACTGACTTGGAAATAGCTGTGGCTCAGTGCAACAGTCCGAGAGAGATAATAAAAAATACAGAATAAAAAACACTTCTAAGGAATATATTTAAATTTAAAATAGAGTTACAGTTACTATTTACAATATACAAGTGCACATGGTGCACACAATGTAAGGTGACAGCAGTACAGTGAAGTAAAGTGACGTATGATGGGCAGTAAAGTGACTTTATAAAGGGCGTGGGGACAGGTTAAGGAGTGTTCAAGAGTCCAACAGCAGAGGGGAAGAAACTGTTCTAGTACTCTTTAAAAGTACAATTAATATTTATCATATGTTTTTGTAACTTGTATCTCGATATGTGTATATAAAATATCTGAAGAGTGCATACATTAAAGTGACACCTAACACATAAGGTACAGTATATACACACATATATATATATATATATATATATATATATATATACTCATACATATATGTGTATATATCGGAATCAAGTTGTGTTCTGAGAAAGACACATTTTGTTGTTTTCCTTCTTCCAGGAAAAGAATTATTGCCACCGGTGGAGGTCGTGATTCCTGGCCGAAGGCGCAACAACCAGACAGTACTGTGCTGTCGGAGTCCAGCTCCAGAGATAAATCTCCAGCCTGCACACCTGCGAGTGGCTCTGCTTTTCAGTCTAAAAGATCGTCCGTCATCTGTGTGGACTACGACTCGGATCATTTTGACAGTCTTCTTGATCTTGAAGCCCAACTTTTGCAGGAAAAAAACAAAAATCCATCATTTTTGGAAGACCTGGTCTGTGACTCTCCATCTTCACACAGGCCCCTGACGCAGACTGTCCCCAAACCATCCAGCATAGACCTGGACGATTCAAACCTCTTCTTTACTCCCAAGAAGCCGGCGAGCGCTCTGCTGAGCAGTGTACACGGGACAAAGCTGCAGAACGTGGCGCCTGATGATGACTTTGGGGACGATGACTTTGACATCGATGACTTGAATGACTCTGATATCCCAGATTATTTTGATGAACCGAGCTCATCTTTGCCAGGTTCCAGTTATATTAGAGAGGGAGGAGGCAGGACCACTTCTGGGGAGAGAAAAGCCCACACGCCAGCTCCAGCCCTGCAGCAGGCTAAAAAGTGCACTCCAGGTAAACAAAATACAATTATTATATCACCTTCATTAGGCATATCACCCAACACACACTATTACAAAAACAGAGCTGTGCATTGTGGGATCGGAAAAGCCAGTACGGTTCTCTTCAACGACCAGGGCGTACAGCAAAATTAAATGAAATATGAAGAAGCACAGTGCAGCTGTGAAGTGTGTGCAGTCAAAAATGTCCACACACATGACTTTGCAATCAAAGTTTTGAAATGTTGACTTAAAAAAAAATAGCAAAATGATTTATTTATTTATATATGGTGAAATGGCCTAGATACTTTTTAACCACAATCCTGTTCTTTTTCTGTGTTTTTCTTTTTTTTTTTAAAGAAGAAAAAATCCATTGTGCAGTTATTTCAATAATGAAACGTTAAGTCATACTAAGTGTTTTTTTTACAGAACCAACGTTCAGAAACCCAGCCCATGACCGCTTTAGAGGTTACAACTTCTCCCATTCTCAAGAAATGATGAAAATCTTTCATAAAAGATTTGGGCTTCACCAGTTCAGGTTCAACCAGCTAGAATCCATCAATGCTATTCTTCTGGGTGAAGACACTTTTATTCTGATGCCCACCGGTTAGTCTTTTTTTTTAAAATAATGGTATCTTTGCAGTACTCGCAATTTAATATGAATAATTATTTTCTGCAGGTGGTGGTAAAAGTTTGTGCTACCAGCTCCCCGCCTGCGTCTCACCAGGGGTCACCGTGGTCATCTCTCCACTCAAATCTCTAATTGTCGACCAGGTTCAGAAGTTGACTACTCTAGATGTAAGCATCAGCCAATACTTTCCATATGAGTTGATTGGGTACCAGATATGTTTTAAGTTCATAAATGGTCGGGGTTGGTGTTTTTTTCTTCTCCATTCAGATTCCTGCTACCAGTTTAAGTGGTGGCAAAAATGAAAGCGAGGCAGCAAGAATCTACATGCAGCTCTCTAGAAAAGACCCCATTGTGAAGTTGCTCTACGTCACCCCTGAGAAGGTAATAATTGCATTCATACTTTCTCTCTGGCTTTCGGCTTTCTTTTCTTTACAATTCAATTCAATTTAGCCCTTAATCCCAATAGTAGTTCTCTCGGAGGACTTATCAAAACCGTTGAATTCACCAACATAAATCAGTGAATCAAACGGTTCAAACACAAGAAATGAAATTATAAAAACACAGAGCCATTGGTCCATAAATGTTGTTGAATGTTGAGTTTCTTTTCTTTAGTATTGTCAATAACCGTTGTCGTGATGGAACTAACCAGTATCATTTGAATCAAGTCACCAGTGTTCGATTTCAATGGTAATATTATTTTCCTTTTTTCTAGGTTAGTGCCAGTAACAAGTTGATCTCTGCGCTCCAAAACTTGTATGAGCGATCACTCCTGAGTCGGTTTGTTATTGACGAGGCCCACTGCGTCAGTCAGGTAAGTACACAAATCCATAGTTCACAGAGAGAGGCGTCCCAAAAGATGCTAAAATGAACGCCTTACCTTTCAGTGGGGCCACGATTTCCGGCCGGACTACAAACGGCTACACGAGCTGCGCGTGAAATTCCCGAAGGTGCCCATGATGGCTCTAACGGCGACTGCAACGCCTCGAGTCCAGAAAGACATTCTTCACCAGCTGAACATGACCAAGCCACAAGTGTATGAGTCTTCTTCCATTTTGACTTCTCACCATACAGAGTTCAAGGACTAACTTAATATACATATATTTAAACACAGCTTTACTATGAGTTTCAACCGAACCAACCTGAAGTACTCTGTGTTGCCCAAGAAGCCCAAGAAAGTAGATGAGGACTGCATAGGCTGGATCAAAAAGCATTATCCACGTGAGTTATTTTGAAGATTTAAAAAAAAAATAGTAATGAATATAGGTTTATAGGTACAGGAATATAGGTTTTATATAGTGTTTATTTATTTTTATTTGACACTTAGACGCTTCATATGATATTATTCTTTCACTGCATATATGGCGATGAACTATTACAATAGCCACAGCTGCCCTGGGGAACACTGACAGAAGTGAGGCAACCAGTATGTGCCGTCTGGACTGCCACCAACCATTCACGCGCACACACTAGACTCATACTTGGCAATGTGGTGAAGTGTCTTGCCTAAGGACACACTCACAATTTGGCACTTTAACGACACAGCCGCCCCTCTGTGGCACCTGGTGTTCCCAGGGGCCTCTCATACAGTAATAACCAGGCCCTGCTCTGCTTAGCTTCAGAGGTCTGACATGCAGGTGGCGCCACAACTTTATTTATTTGTAACTAATGCTCAATACATACATTGTACATACATTAGACTGGACAACATGAACAACACAAAATTCTATAGACAATGCAGATTTAAAAAAGACAAGACTGGGAAAAACTTAAAACTTAAATATATATATATTTTTAAATGGGACGGACAGTTGTGTTTTGGTCTAATTGCCTGGGTTTGGTGATGATTGATTACAGATTTGTAACATGAATATTCTAGACTAGAGAGAAATATCAATTTAGTTTTAAAGAAGAAAGCTGAAAGAAAAAGTATAAATGAGAATATTGAAATAGTGTGGGATGGTAGAATGTATTGGTTAAAATGTTTTTAATGAGCGTCTGGTTAAATCTACTTTCTCTTGTAGGCGACTCAGGGATCGTGTACTGTCTGTCTCGTAACGACTGCGATGCGATGGCGGAGAGTCTGCAGCGAGCCGGGATCTTGGCTCTGTCCTATCACGCCGGCCTGGGCGACAGTGACAGGGAATATGTGCAGACCAAGTGGATCAATCAAGATGGCTGCCAGGTGACATGCGCTGTCCAAGAGATTTATGCGGCGTCAGTGCATGAATCCACCTCAGTATTTTGGAATAATGCATTTGTAGAGAGGACAATAACCAGTGTGATGTGATATTAAATAACACTGAGGCCCGGCTTTCTGGCACTATGAGCTCACTTTACTCAATGTGTGGGAAAATCCAGTATTGTTCTGTAATTAACGTCAGTAACCAGGAATTTTCTGACGTCTGCCTGTCCTGTTGTATAAATATCTTTTTGTCAAGCTACCCGGTAGCGCAGGGGTTAGCGCTAATTCCACCTCTAGACCTTTCCGTTTGGAGATTGCATTTCCCTTAACCTTAAAAAATTGGTCAAAGTCAATAGTCACGTGCCTGTCCTTTGCATAGATTTCTTCAGTGTAGGCTCCTTATAGTTTAACAGAGCAATCACGTGTTTTCTTCTTTTTTATTAAGCCTGATTTAACTCTACAATAAACAGTTTTCTTTTTTGTCACAGTTCGCATACAGTAGAAATATTCTGTTCTGTCGCTAATAAAATATTTGTTTGCGGCAGGTCATTTGTGCCACCATTGCCTTCGGGATGGGCATTGATAAGCCTGATGTGCGCTACGTCATCCACGCCAGTCTCCCCAAATCTATGGAGGGCTTTTATCAGGAGTCGGGGAGAGCAGGCAGAGATGGAGAAATGTCCCAATGCATTCTGTTCTACTCGTACGCCGATGTGCAGCGCATCAAGAGGATCATCGGCAGTACGAGCAGCCACATCATGAATCACCAGAGTGTAACAGGCTGTGTTCTGATCGTTACGTGTTTTGTTTTGAATAGTGGATAAAGAAGGAGACAGACACTCCAAGGCTACTCATTTCAATAACCTCCAGAACATGGTGCAGTTCTGTGAAAACGCCATGGAGTGTCGCCGAATTCAACTGCTGGCTTATTTCGGGGAGCTGAACTTCAACAGAAACTTCTGCAAGGAGAACCCAGACGTGAGCTGCGACAACTGCGTCAGACCTAATGTAAGAAGGCTGCCGTTTTATATTTAGTTATATTTTTTTTATAATGTAAAGACTAACAACAAGGTTTTTTTTTTTCCAGCAATTCAAGATTAGGAATGTGACTGAGGATGTAAAGAATATTGTGAGGTTTGTTCAGGAAAAATGTGAAAAAGTGGGACAAAGATACGGCAAGACCTCTCAGCAGACACGGCTGACCTTGAACATGCTAGTGGACATCTTCGTAGGTAACAAATGAGTATAATTATAGTAGGAAATCAATGTTTTGGAGATTGATACTTGAGCATCAGATCAAAAGTCTGGTCAAATATTTGCATATTTTTGTAAGCACTGAACTGCATATAAGGACTCATTCATTTGTTTGTTTTTCCCCAGGTGCAAAAGCTGCTAAAATTCAGTCTGGCATGTTTGCAAAGGGGGCGGCGTACTCCAAGCACAATGCAGACCGCCTCTTTAAAAAGCTCGTTCTGGACAATATCTTGGTTGAGGACCTGTACATCACCAACGGGGGTCAGGCTGTGTCTTATATCTCAGCTGGACCAAAGTCTATGAACGTGCTGTCTGGAAACATGCAGGTAAGAAAAGTTTAACCGCTCCTAGTTTTATGCAATACTATAGTTGTGATTTAAAGGAAAAACTACAACCCATGAATATTCTCTTCACAATAATGACTCTCCCTTTTGGTCTCGAGGTGGACTTCTATGAGACCGAGAGCGTGTCGAGTATGAGGAGACAGAAGGCGTCCGTGACAAAGAGCGTGTCCAAGAGAGAAGAGATGGTCGAGCAGTGTCTCAAAGAGTTGACCGATCTGTGCAAGGAACTGGGCAAAGCATTCAGCATTCACTATTACAACATCTTCTCTACGGCCGCTCTCAAAAGGATCGCAGAAAAGCTGTCCTCCGATCCAGAAGTCCTCCTTCAGATCGACGGCGTGACCGAAGACAAACTGGAGAAATATGGGGCTGAAGTCATGCAAGTTCTACAGAAGTACTCGGAGTGGCAGCTGCCCGGTATGTTAATCCTTCCCTCAAACATGGAATTAAAAATAGTTTCACGTCTAGGTTCTTCATTGGTCTGAAATCTCCCTTGTATGATGTTATCCAAAAGAAAGTATTGGTTTAATAGTTTTAATGAGCCTTAGCCCGTTGGTTAACTTTGGGTTTACCTTTTCATGGCTCTTGTTCACGATTTAACATTCTCTTTTAAAAAGCTGAGGAGCAGGCAAAGGATGATGGATGGATAGACACTAGTCGAGGACGCGGCAATACCAACTTTAACTATGATGATGATGACCATGACCAGGAAGCAGAGTCCTCCAGTTACTTTGGTAAAGGAAGTGGACAAGGCCAAAAACGGAAAAAGGGCCCATTCTTCAAATACTCCAAAAAACGAAAAGGATACAATGGCTCAAGTGGCAACTCGAGAGGGTAAGTTCCGCCACTTTGGATGGTAATTTTGTCTTGATTATTGTGTCAGTAGTTTGTCCCTGTTTTTAAAGCAAAGGTAATGTGCAACTTATATTCTCTTTGTGTGACGTGGATGCAGTCGTGGCTACAACAGCAAGTCCTCCTCAGGCTCCAGAGGTGGGTCTCGAGGCGGGGGCAGGGGCAGAGGTGGTTCCAGCGGCGGATACAGTGGTGGGTACAGCGGCGGGTACAGCGGGGCGTCCAATGGGGACACTGGAGGAAGAAGACCTGGCTTCATGGCTGTCCCTACTCCTCAAGCTGGAGCTCGGCCATTTTTAAAACCCACATTTTCGCATTTAACATAAAACTGTACAGTTTTATTTATTGTATATAGTTTTGTCCATACATTAAATTGTACATTGGCCATTCTTGTTTACTGTAAATAATTTGTAATAAAATTTTAAAACCGTTTATGATTACACACATAAATCTTTGCTTTATTTATTGTATTTAATTAATGTCTTTAAGTGACTCTTGTAGAACACCACTTTGTACCCACCAGTACCAAAGACAATTGTATCATTAGTGTTTTGAAAACTGGGCGACAGTGACTCAGTTGGTAGAGCATTGGCCTTTGAGCCTGAAGGTCGTGGGTTCAAGCCCACCATAAGACCTACTTCACGACTCCTGATGACTGTTGTCGATGTGTCCTTGGCCAAGACACTTAACCCCACTTTGCCCGAAGCCCCCACTGAAAGATCTCAGCTCCTGTGGACTCACCACCTGCAGGAGGATCAGTGAGGGGCTGGTGCTCTGTACTGGGTGCAGCTCTTGACTTCCACCCCCCCGACCCAGAAATGGATAAAGGGGAAGAAAATGGATGGATGTTTTGAAAACTAGTGTCTAGGATCATCCCAAAATGTTACAAATCATTTCAGTGAATCCTGTCGATCAGACAGACTATTACAACACAGTGCCCTCTGTTGGTGAGGAAATTGAGAGTTTGTATTATTCCCACCAATTTGAATAGTTACTGAAATTTGTGTATTTCTAATCAAGACTACTGTAGTTATGTTTGGAACATGCCAGATGTTCAATTGTTTATGAAACATTTAAGATCTGACCCAGGGGGTAACAAGTCTCTAGAACAGTTGTGGCAACAGCTGGGTTCTGCTGTTCTTCCAGAGAGCCTGTTACCATGACGATTACACCAAAGTACTCCAACTTAAGACACGAAGAAAATCAGCAGACCAGAGAAACAGTAAGTTGAAATTATTTAATTCAATTATTAATGGATACAAATCCTGAGATTCTATGTGAAAATATTGTTTTACAAATCTGGATAAAAAGTATTGTTTGCTAGTTTTTGAAATGTGGGCAGTGTATAAAAAGAAAAACCTTATTGCCTTTCATCATGTCACATTTATCACGTGAACCTCCTTTGAGTAAAAACTACACGTTCCAGAAACTCATTAGATCTGTCCCACGAGGCTTTGATGTTGTTCCTAATGACCACTCAACTTGCTGCATAACTACAAAACTAGTTTCTAGAGACACTTTACCCACTAATTGGGACGCACATCTGAAGACGTGCATCTTTCAAGCATTTGGCACTACAGCCACTCAAGGACTATTTTGAGAGTGTTAAAACATTTTTAATAACTAACCCACAGAAAAAACACGCGAGCATCATCCCCAAGTCCATCACTAATCGTCACTTTTACCTTTACCCCTCACACTGAGCAATCGCAGCTTTTTGCAACACTGCTGCTTTCACAAACTGAGCTATGGCTATAATCATGTTGGGATTACAAATAGGGATGCACCGATACCTTTTTTATGTCCGATACTGAGCTTGATACCATGGCTTTCAGTATATGCTAATGCCAGGTATGAACCTAGAGATCATAGGAGGCCAGAGAAGGAAAATATCATTTGCATTGTGTTGTTTAACTATTAGCCTGAAAGTAACAACAAAAGAACTTTCTTTGAGTAAGTTAAAACTATGACTAGGATAAGATCTGCTACTTAAGAGTTTTATTACAACAACTAACAGGCAAAATCAGGGAATCGACTTAACAGAGATCTTTAAACCAATCCAACAAGCTTTCAAGCATCGGCACCAGTATCGTATCAGTGCATCCCTAATTACACTGTTTTAAATACTGTTCACAGGTAAGTATCCAATATAACTTATAACAATCTTCGCTTTAAACACTGACTTGCCAAACTCAACTTATCCATTGATCAACATTCTCTTTTGCATTCAAACAATTATATTACTCTCTTAACAAAATATACACAAGATTAAATATTACAATAAAAAATAAATAACATCTACAGATGTAAAAATGTTGTTTCTTCAAAGAAACTGTTTGTATTCAGTTATTTGAGTTGTAAAAAAATACCTGAAATGAGATGACTGATATTTCTATAAATACCCAGAATGGGGCTGAGGGAGGCGATATCCCCTTTGTCTCTGATAAAGTGTCACACGTCTTTGATGAGCAGAGAGCCCACCCAGCGCAGCTGACAGGCGGCCCAGCGGCGCAGCGGGCAGAAGTACTCAAAATGGAATTGTTGGAATTCAGGAGTTTGTCGGATGTCCCGCAGGAAAGTAATGTCCAGGTCTGACTCAGTGAGGATGATGAGAAGCAGCAACAAGACCAGCAGCAGGCTGAGAGTGACCAGCAGGAGGCGCAACACGCTGAGTACAAACTTGTTGGCCTGTTCCACGTCAGTCAGGGCCCTCGGAGGCTCTTCCTCCAGCACAGGGGCCTCTGCAGTTGTGGGGGTCCCGGCCTCGGACTCTCGCTCCTCCTCGATGCTGCAGGGGGCTCCGTTGACGAGGCGGGGCGCACAGGGGTCCGAGCTCTGGTCAGTCACAGGGGTGGGCAGGACACTCTCTGAGGGGCTGTACGTCTGGTCAGAGATCACCGCCAGACCGTCACCGTCGGACGCATGACTCCGAGAGCGTGGGATGAACGACTCTGTGTGGGACACTGAACGCACCGGAGTGGAGTGGGCACTGTCCCGCAATGACTCCAACCCTGCACAAACAATTCAGATGGAAAATACAAGGTTTCATTTACAACATATCGCAGAACAAAATGTGTGTTTTAACTTAAATACAGTCTATAATGAAACTTTTCTTTATTAAAAAAAGAAAAAGTTTTTAAGTGTTTGATCTAGAATCTAGATCTAGGTTGGATCTAGATCTAGATCTAGATTCTCTAGATTTCCTCAAGTTTCCAATTGCAAAAGAAATGGAGTGGCAAAATAAAAAAATTCAGATGTCACTATAATAATTTTTTGTAATACTTTCGAAATCTAACACTTGCACAAGCTTTGCACTGTTGACATGTTATTGTATGTTTATGTTTTAGAAATCATAAGAAAATGTCTGTTTAAGTATGCCTTGTGATAATAAAATAGCAATATCTAATACTATTTCATCACTTGTTGTTGCACCATAATGTCAAAGCTAATTCATAGTTTGTGAAATATTGTTAACCGACAATGAAAATGTTTCAAGATTTTAAGGAATTAAATTTGGCTCCATAAAATATTGATATCCATTTTATACATGGCCAAAGTTGATGGTGAGTTTTACCTAAATATATTAGAAAATGCGTTCAATGTTTTAAAGGTGTACTTTTTACATTGAACACAGGTCTATTGAACAATCACTGAAAAGGATTGTAGATTATTTTGATGTTTATTACCATGTTTGATTTTACTGTACACCTGTACTGGGCACTAGAAATTCCCTTTGTGGAATAAATAAAGAATTTATTCATATCTAATTATATAAATCATGTTGATTCTATATATTCAAGGGAATCAAGATCAGGCATTATGACCAACTGATGATTAAATCGAAAGGTATAATATAGGATTGTAATATATAAGAATTTCACTAGAAGTTATAGAAAAACAATCAATTCAATAACCTTTTAATGTAAGTAAATATGATGTAAATTTTCCTAAAAATATAATAATGATAAAATTGATAATAATAATAATGCCATGAACTTTTAATACACATACAGCCACATCCCCACCATATTCCACTGTATAACAGTCGAGTTTAAACTTTACCTGGAGCACTGCTGGCCTGAACTGGCAGAGTGTTTGGGAGCGGACAACAGGGGAGGGGGGATGTTCCAGACGACTCCTGCCCGGTCAGAGCAGGGTACAGAGGGAGAACGCCCAGAGCCTTCCCCAGCAAACGGGGCCCGAGACTCAGCACTCGGACCTTCACATCGCGATAACAGTGGTTGATCATGCGCAGGTGCACGTTCACCCGGGTGGTGATACGGATCAAACACTTGACCATGGCTGCAATGTGTTCAAATCCTTCCTGATGGTCCCAAAGGCCAGTCCAGGCCGCAGTCTCCCCGCAAAAATATTAATTAGGTCAGAAAATGCTACAGAGCAAGAGGTCAAGCGGTTGCACTCTACACTAGCAGCGGACTGAGAGGACGAGGCCTGGCTTAGACCCTCCCCTGGCAGCTACATACATGGAGAGGAAGACCCTGGCTATTTTAGGTTGTAGTATTTATACCACTCAAGATATCCAGCCTCCACACTGGGGGAGGAGGCTCGGATCGCAGCTCTCAGCTCTCTCAGTCCTCTCGGCCTGAGTGAGTGACACACACACCTGGCTTCAGAGCAGAGCCTCCGTGACGCAGCTAAATGTGTCTTGTACAAACAGTGAATGTGTGGGCAAGCGCCAAAGGGCTGTATGGGAGTTTGGTGAAAGCTACAGAACACAGGAGAGTTAAGATGAATGAGTAGTACTGTGATTGTGGTTTATTGAGTAGGTGTTTTTCGCATATTACAGCTCTGTGTTCGTTCTCACCCTCCATGATAGATATGTGCACGGCCCTCCTCCTCGTACGCGGCACACTGCAGAGGCGGGGGCCGTGTGTGATGGAAGGACAGCTTCTACTTGGCACGAGGCCAGGTCTGATGACAGAGAAGAGTTAATAGTTGTATTTGACTTGAAACAGGGAACTGGAAGCTGCTCTACAGTACCTGTGTATTTCCGGAGGCTCGCGTTTTATTTTGGCACTCTGCTCCATCACTTCTTTAGCTACTCGTCCACTGTCAAAGAAAACACTTTTTTAAAACAAGCTTAAGAACTATTAAGAAATTGTTTCTAATTTTACACAGACTTCTTGTTGTCTTCTTTGTTATTTATGTTACAATTTTCTAATCTTTCCAAGCCACCTACAAGTACAGTATTTACAAACAAGCTGCCCCCTTCTGGACAGGGACACAACTACAACATGACAGTACAATATCATTGGTTACCTGTAGCGAAAGCGGCTTCCTCTGAAGAACAGATTGCTACTGGACACAGTGCGGATCTGACTGGACCTCTCCAGCCTAGCAGAGGACATGAGCAGAAGTTATTCAGTTCAATTCAATTCAATTTATTCTTGTATAGCCCTAAATCACAACTGTTACTATTAGGACTTTACAAAATGTTGAATTCGCCAACACAAATTAGAGGACGGTACAAACACAAGAAATAGAAGAGAAAAGACATTGGTATTGGTCCATTAGGGGCAGACAACCAATGTCCAAGTGTTGATAAATGTCAATAAATGTTGTTGAATGTCAAGAGTCCTGGA
Source organism: Knipowitschia caucasica (assembly GCA_964034765.1). Taxonomy (NCBI): domain Eukaryota; kingdom Metazoa; phylum Chordata; class Actinopteri; order Gobiiformes; family Gobiidae; genus Knipowitschia; species Knipowitschia caucasica. The sequence continues at coordinate 22,947,612 of OZ035842.1, read as the reverse complement.
TCATCACCACTCAATTATATAATTATTCTTACACATTACAGGGCACATTTGTACTGTGATGTGTGATGAATCCCTGAAATAGGTGAATTTCGGCCCAAGAAAAATTCACAACAGGAATTCAAAATACCTTTACAGTATTAAATAGCAGCAATGAAAATACAATTACAAAAAGATTAGATCCAGATACAAAGAGTGCATCATCATAAGAACCACTCACTTGTAGAAGGCCTGGTGTTCCACTCCACACTTCCACAGATGTTTGCAGGCCTCTGGTGTGGGGGCGAAGTAAGTTAACACACTCTTTCTGTCCTATTGCAAACAACACGCTTTAAAACACGGAGCTGCAGCAACAGTAAGAGTCCAGTGTCCTCGTGCCTCACCTCGTTCTGATGAGCGTACAAGTGGAACGTCTTGCTTTCAAATTTCATCTTGGTCACCTCGCTCCTGCAGAGACACACAAATAACAATTGCTTTGGTCGTGTGCCAACGCTGTATTGCCGTCAGTTGTCTTTTCATAGGAATTTAACATGTTTTAAGTCTTTAAGAAACAAATCAAGACGTGAGTAAATAAGGTAGGGATTTTATACTCATTCATTATGAAAAAATGTCAGAGTTTTAGTACTCATTATGCTAAAGATTTTAAACTTGTTTATTTTTAGATTTAGAGATTTGTATTTTATTTAGTGTAGAGTTATTGTTAATATATCTTGTACTGTGTGCTGCTACTCATTCCTACTGTTCTGTAACTGGTGATGCAAAACTGAAATAAAGGAATTCTTAATCTTCATCTTAGTCTTAGTCACAGATAATGTTGAAAGTTTACCATTTCAGAAAGTGAACCCTCTTATTTCCTTGAAGCACAACAAAGCCAAACGGGGTGAAGGCGAGGAAGGCTGCGTTTCCATAGAGATCCTACAAAAACGGTCAAAGTTCAGTGACATCACATGAGTGCGGACAGCCGGGTTTTGAGACGAGTCTGCTCCTACCAGGCACGGGTGCGGATCCACACCATAGGTCTCCAACATCTGAGCCTTCTGGAGAAAGTTCCTCTCTGCTGTTTCAGATGTCTGTCCACTAAGAAAACACAGAAAGGATCATGGTCTGGGTTGATATTTGACAGTCTTACACCGCAAAGCTATTCCATATTTATCAGGTTTATGATTAATATGATAAATTATAATACTCTATATAATGCAAAATAACAGGCAGGATAAGTGACAGGATACCACTAAAGGGAAGCAGAGTCTTATAGGACTTAAGGCAGGGGGTCAATCTCGTTTTGGTCAGGGCCAAGGTTAAAAACATAAGAACTGGTTGGAGCTCTGTGATTTATCTTTTTCTTTTTTGAAAAATTCATTTCCTTTAGATATTATTTTCTAGTAGGTTTGGATTCAATAACAACTGGGACAAATATTCAAACATATATTTGGTTTTAATTAAGATTTCTAGTTAAACTTAACTTCTAATTACATTTTTGAGATTTCATGACATTTTGAAGCAATTGTGGTTAAAGATCTATCTCATCAATCAACAATATGCACAAGCCAGTATTTTTCCACAGCATGTTTTGGTCATCTCAAGGTTGAAGCTACTGGCACCGTGGCAAAAGCTGATTGGAGGTCTCCATTCCTCCATGCTGTGCAATATCACATACATTCTGTGCTGTCTCTAGCAAACAACAACAATAAAACATGTCTTCTTTCTGAATTAAAGACACAATTCCAGACTTTGTCCATCTTCTTCAACGTCTTAGTTAACATTTTAGAACAAATTAAATTGAATAGGTGTTTGACAAGTTTAACATGTCATAGTATCCCATTACCATCAATGCGGCTACTTTACCATCGATGCTGCAATTTACTGTTATAATGATCAAGCAAAATCATTTCAGGGGCCACTAAAAATGGTCTTGTGGGCTAAATGGCCAGAGTTTGACATGCCTTCCTTAAAACATGCACAGCTGAGAAAGACTACTCCAGCATATGCTCATCTGCTGTGGTGATGGTGGAGGAGGCTCTAACCAGAGTTCACTTTTGTGCGTCTCTGCAATGCGCTGCTCCAGCTTCTGCGAGTGTTTGGGAAAGAACTGGAATTTGGAGCTGTAGCCATCAGGATGCTTCCCGGGGTCGTAATCGCCTATTTCAGCTGTGGAGCAAAACAGACCATGTCACAAGGAACGGGTCTTATCTCAAGGGGCAGTTTTATACAAATTATTCATGAACGCTGCTGCTTATAGCCGGGACATTGGTCGCACACATCCAGTTCATGTGAGAGTTTAAATGTTTTATATTTCAGTAACACATTCATTTCCCCTGTGGATTGATACAACATTCTCAGTCTCACGTTCAACTTTGAAGTGAAGTTCTACAGGAGGGATTGTGCGCTTTATGGGTCTGTATGTCCTGCGTACATGTGTGTGCATATATGTGTGTGTATGTGTGTGTTTGTGTATGTACGTGTGTGCGTGTGTGTGTGTGCAGCAGTCTTTTATACGGCCTTCCTTCATCTGATCTCCAAAAACTGCAATATGTCCAAAACTCTGCCGCCCGCCTCCTCACTCAGACCCGCTCCAGAGAACACATCACCCCTGTCCTTCATAAACTCCACTGGCTCCCCATCAAACAGCGCATCCATTTAAGAAGAAGAAGAAGGTCCTTAATTCGTCCCACAATGGGGAAATTTCAGTTTGATGCATACACATCAAGACAAGCAGCGAACATCACCTCCGCGCTCCTTATAGGCAAAGTGTGTTAAGTGTCTTACCCAAGGACACAACGACAGCTGACATCAATGGAGTCGGTAGAGAAGGTCTCGCAGTGGGCTCAAACCCACGACCTTCGAGCTCAAAGGCAAATGCTCTACCAACTGAGCCACTGTCACCCCATAATCCTCCTCATCACCTACAAAGCCTTCCATAACCTCACTCTAGACCTCACTGAACTTCTACAGCCCTACAGTCCCTCCCGTCGACTCTGATCTGCAGACTCACATCTCCTCACTCCCACTGTCAAATCTAAGCATCAAACCTTGGGGGACCGAGCTTTCGCCATCTCTGCTCCCACTCTCTGGAACTCTCTCCCCCCTCATCTCAGAAACTCTGACTCACTAAACTCCTTCAAAAAACAGCTAAAAACTCACCTCTTCCTCCAAACATATGACTCTTAGTTTCAGCTTTGTACTCTTCTTTCCTTTTAGATTTTTCGTTTTGTGTGTCTGTCTAAATGTGTGTGTGTGAGTTTTTGAAAAGTTCTATATAAAACCGATGTATTAGTATTAATAATATTATTATTATTATTATTATATATGTCTGTCCCTATATCTGTGTGTACATGTCAGTCCCTGTCTTTCTGTAGATCTGTGTGCGTGTGTTTGTGCGTATGTGCGTGCATGTGCCGTGTGAGAGTGCAAAGTGACAGACGCCTCATTTTGTTATAATGAACCTGGCGCTCGCACACCCAGCCCGAGGAGACGTCTTAAATGAGTGCAGAGTGTAGTTACCCTGAAGGATGTGGGCAGCTAACAAGGCCGCCTCGGAGCTTTTACACAGCAGCCGCCCGTGGTACAAGTCTCTCTTGAGTTGGAGGAAGACGAGATATCTACAAAAGCACATTCGGAGCTCAGATCTGCAGGCTTAATGTTGGAGTACTTCTGTCATCAGTGAAGTCGGGGAATTATAATGTTAATTGTAATAACTGGGACTTTACAAGGGCATAACTATAATCCAATGATGGACCAGTTAGTAATAGTGAAGTCCATTAATGTGATTGCAAACTACTGCTGTGTTTTGTTTTTAAGTGTTGTATGTGGACGGACCGGGTGATTTCCTCTCGCAGAACAGCCGGCTCCGGAGGGTAAAACTTGACTCTGAGACACATGGTGAACGGAGGCTGATCTAGAGGAGGATTAGGTACAAAACAACGATAGTGATGAAGGTTACTCACATTGTTACGTACTCATATATTCTTTAAGATGACTGAAACATTCCTTAAACGCCATATCAAATTACGGTTACAGACTGGGACACAGATCGTACAAACTTTGTAGAACTTACATTTCATCTGCTTTGCAATGGATTTAGGGAGTTCCAGCCAGTGCTGCCATAGACAAAAGAAAAAGAGGAAATTAAAAATAAATATATTATGTATATAATATATATGCCCTGAAAACATGCATCAGAAGGTGAAGCATGTAGAGATCTACTCTGACAACAATGCTCTACTCTGTACACAATACACAAAACAATATAAATGTTAAATTCTGTGCCTAATAAAACTTGGCGCTTGTGGAAGCAGGATGTCCTCAGTTGCTCATCCTCACCTCAGGTGCAGGCGGCTCAAGATCCCTACAACAGGAAGAGCGTGGGAGTGGAGGACACTGCACTGTACATGCTGCACCGGGGCCTCACGCAGAGGGAGAGGGAGAGCTGCACAATGATAATCAGCACAAGACATGCACTGCTGCTAAAGGATAAACCAGCATGCAGGTCGACTCATCCCTTGTGCCCTGGATCACAAACTACCTCACGGACAGATAACGCGTCCGGTTGACGACCACCACTGCAGCAAGTAGTGCCCACTGCTGTGTGCTACGGGGTGGTCTGTTTGGGAACATGTGGCAGAGGGAACACAGACTGGGCAGGCTGAATGAAAAACCTGGTCAGTGAGTCAATCAGGACTCTGTGTTGTTCATCGACAACCGCAGCTACTCTCTGAATGAGCTGCTGATGTGGCACCAGCTTCTCTGATAGACTCAAGATGTCTTTTCAACCCAGTACGACGGAGCGTAACCAACACTACTGCAAATTTTTTCCAGAAATGTTATATGAAACAGAGCAAAGGTGGAGCCCTGAAACTGAATATGAGATAGAGGACTTCTACAATCAATAACAAAAAAATAGTGTTCTGAATTTCCTGAAGGATTAATAAAGTATTTCTATCCATCCATCTAAAAAAATTCAAATACAGCTTAAACCAGATAATCTTTCTATATAGTGGGATTTCAGTAAGAGCAAAGCTGCTTAGATATAGAGCCGTGTCATTTATGATTTTGGAAGTGGGCCTTTTGATCGGCCTCCGTCTCCAGTGCATGTAGGAGCTTCCCTTCTCCACTGCATCTGTTCCTACAGAATGTGCATCTCTCATCTCTCATCGCTTCTTTTTACAGATGATGTTGTCATGTTTGGCCTTCAGCCTGTGTATAGTGTGATGCAGAGTGAGAAGCGTCGGAGGTGAAAATCATCACCTCCCACGATGGTTTTCCGAAAGGGTAGAACTCTCCAGGTGGAAAATATCCACTCAGTAAGGTAAGCATAATGTAAGAATATTCCTAATTCACCTCCATTTATTCAATTTTCATTTATCATCACTATGACATTGTCAGTGTTTCAAGATACATTTCATTAACCATTATAATTACAAGTATAAAAATGCATCTATAACTACAGATGTATGAGCAGTGATTATAGACACGGGTCTCACCCGCTGTTTATCTGGATCCACATATCTGATGCCAAAGTAGTCCTTCTCCAGCAGATTAAGGTGCAGGCAGATCAAGTCAAATAAGTATTGTCCCTTTGCGTCACGCTGTGGATAGAGCAGATCAGCAAATACATAAATATTGAACAGTTTTTAGGAGCATGATGACAAACACATTCTGCACATGTAATAAAGAATTTGTGTATATTTGGCATTTGTTTGAGCCGCACAATAATCAACTTTCAGACATGAGTGAGAAAATGGTCCAGTCTATGCTTCTGTGCTTCTGTGCTTACAGACTAGGCCCAAGCCAACACTCAAACAGTAAATGCTGTTTAAGCACAGAGCTGCGCGAAGGGTTCTCCTGCAACACAAAGGAGCACAGCTCAAAGAGCCCTTTGTTTGGTCCTGGGGACGGGGCAGGGGGCCGCTCTGCCACATCTCTGCTGTGGAGGAGGCAGTGCTGAGGTGGGTTACCAAGACGGACTGTTAAAAAGTACAAGAGCAGAATGACAAGAAAGAAATTACACAAATGTTTTACCTGTTTTTGTTTATTTCCCTGTCTCATCCAGGACCAAACCTGGCATTAAACCAGACAAATAAACCGCATGCAAGATTTTGAATTACAAAAAAATGGCTGTGTGTCCCTAGCCGTGAGGAAAGGTTCAAATCAAATAGAACTTGTTATACAATTACCACGGTGGTCACATTGTTAATGTTTGCAAAAAAGTATCCTATCAAAAAGCTGTATGAATGAACTTTGCATTTGGGTTTCTTTGTCTTTTGCCTTAACCTAAACTTCAGAAATTGAGATCGTTCATAATTCAGCAGCAACAACATGTATCTTGTATCTGCAGCACGTTAAGTTATAACTGCAGTACTTTCACTTTTTAAACCATTCTGTATTCTACGTTGATCCTTTAATACGGACAGTGAGATACACACACTGTTCTAAAGACAGGACAAAATCTGAACCAATCTCATTTCAGGATGTGTGTCCTGTTGCATCTCAAAAACCTTCCTGTAGCTCTTTAAAAGGAGTCAAATCAGTGTACGATTCCGGTTTAGCAATACCATGATGAGGAAACGATAACAAGAAGCAGAGGAGAACTCGAGGAAATGCACCATGTAACTTGAGCAGAGAGTTTCCGAGAGAATGCATGTCTCCGTTAAGGATCTGTGTCTTTGTGCCACATGGGCCCAGCAGCTTCCACAGTATGCAGCCGCACGTTTTTAACAACCCAGTCTCAGACCCCCTCAGTCCCCTATGACAGCCCACAACAAGGAGGTTGGGCTTACAGGGTTTGTTTGTTATTTCAACCTAACTCAAAAAGTAATGGGCAGATTTGAATGACATTTACAGTAAATCTCAAGAATGAGACAAGGAAAATATGAATAGATTTTGGAGGTGATCCTGATCACCGTCTGGAACCAGGAAGTTTGATAAAGAAGGGAACTGGGATTCTTGGCGGAGGACAGCATTTTAAGAGAAAGATGGTGACAATATACGAGTTCAATTGCAAAAACAACTATCTCTGTATGAAAATGTGTCCAAACGTTGTATTCCTCTTCCTTTAACATGTTTTGTCATTGGCAGTAAATGTGGAAGAATTTGTTCAAGAAATGGTAAAACTGTATACATCTGGCTTTTCAAAAACCTACATGGTAAAAAGGACAAATTGAAGCATATACATTTTCTCTTGACTTCATTTATGTTTCAACACTGACCAATAATACAATGCATTAGTAAGAACCAGAGTGTTTCTGCTCATATTCCATAATCCTCTTGCTCTGGTTACGTAAGAAACATCTTGTATGGGAAAATAATCCCAATTGCATATGACGACCGGTCAAAGCTCTGCAGAGGGTGCTGCTGACACATCCAACTGCCTGTTCAGCACTTTGCTTTTCAATAGAATGCTACTCAATTATTATTTTTGAAAACTAGAAATGAACATCCCCATAATACTGAAGGCCAACTGTGAATTGTCCAAAAATTGTAGGATAGATTTATAAAACATATACCTAAAATATAGTGATCATAGCATAATGCTGTGGCCCTGATATCCATATAGTCTAGATTAGAAAACAGAGAAACCAGTGGAGAATCCGTTGACAGAGATGAGAAGAGTTATCAAATAAACTGAGCTCTGACACTGGAGGAGTGAGAGAAAAACAAGGACGCAGACACTTCTGCAGGATCTGAGATTGGCAGAAATAGTTGTGACACACAGAGACCCAACTCGTCTTCACTGACACACTACAGAGCTGCGTTTGAGCTGCGTTTGAGCTCAGCCTTTACAAAGAGAATCCTCCCACAGAAGCTGGAGTCACCTGGGAGACAGCGAGTCCCAAATATTCTCAAGTGCTGTGTTGACCCACTCCCAGAACTTTCCCACAAAAAAACTGTGTGGGTTTCACAAGGACAAACTCACCGCATTATAAGAGCAGCGTGCACTTCTCACCAGCACTAATGATTTCTATTACATTGTCATTATAGTACGATCATCGCCCATGGGATGTGCATCTGATTGCGTATTAGTCTGATTGATTCATTCCATTCATTCAAGCAGAATTCATACATTCAGTAGTATTTACAATATTTAAATTTTTGAGCTTACAGTATATACTTATTACTTACACATGCGATTATATAAACATAAATATACAATCAGGTTTCACCATGTGTTGTATTTTTACTATTTCAATATGTATTTACAAATGCATATCCATTTACAATTTGTCAGCTCAAAAATGGAGTGGGAAAGAAGTAAAAACCCTAGTCCATGCCACTGTCATTGCATCTTGGATTTGCTCTTCTCTATCTCCTTCTCTCCCTCTTTCTCATCACTTGTTTAATTAGAGTCAGAACTAAAAATGTGAAGGCAGCATTTCAGATTCATGCAGCTAAAATCTGAAACAGTCTTCCTGAAAAAGTGAGACAGGCTTCTTTTCTGACAATGTTCAAATCCAGGTTAAAAACAGTTCTGTTTAGCTGTGCTACCACTGAGGGATTTTAGCTTCACTCTTTTTAATGTACTGTGATTATTAATGCCCAAAAATAACAATTGTAAACCGCTTTGTGACTCTGGTCTGTGAAAGGCGGTATATACATAAAGATGATTTAATACTACTTACTTACTTACTTGTGTTATAGTTTCTATCCTATTGTGTTCAGCAAATTGAGTCCCCATGTGTATGAATTTTTCAATACAAATAAACTTGCCTTGCTTTTAGAAGACTGACTCATTTCTGTGGGTTTAGTCTCGGGCTCAATATTCATTATACTAACAATGCAGCCTTGTAACTTTAAATGTGCTACCATCCGTCCATCAGTAATTAACCCAAAATATTATTGGTAATAATTTGCTCTAAAAGAAGATGTCCACCAAGAAAACACTTGATATATTCATGTGTGTTAAATAAATAAAAATAAATGTGTATGCATATTTTTTAAACTCTGATACTACTAGTTGAATTTTACTCCATTAAATATTTAAAAAATATCTACATGAAATTGGGTACACCCCTCTGCAATCGAGCAATATCCCAGTGTAATAATATGAAAAGAATATATAGCCCACTCCTGGACTAGGGCATCCTCAAGTCTCTTAGGTCCAATCATCACAACCAGTTTGGGGCTTCTCTTTTATGAATCCCTCAACCTTACCACAGAAACAAGAGACTGGGGAACTTGGGTCTACAAGAGGGGACTGTTAAAAGAGAGGAGAGGAGAATACAGGAGGACGAGGAGCAAGCATAGGCCATTTCTGACAAACCTAAACCCATCATAAATGTGAAAGTGGAGGTTTTGTGACAGACTGTCTACTTAAAAAAAACCCACAGAGTATAGCAACACGACACCTTGTGCATTATTGAAAGCGTTGAGGAGAAACAATCACAAGCCCACAACAAGTCCAGGCAACACAGCTCCAACACGGGCATCAGCAGGCTTCATCTTCCTCTTCATCACAGTTGTACAAGGTGTGCTATGGCAGAACTAGTCTCTCTCAGTGGTGCAGAGGGAACAGGTGCCTTACCTGGATGGTGCATGTGTATTCGGTGTCGTCCAGCAGTCTCACGGTGCAGCTGTATTCTCGCTCCAGATTCTTAATGCTGCCGCTTTTAAACCGGCTCAACATCTTTTCCCCCGGGGGCCACGTCCAGGATCATGGAGGACCACAACAATGAACTCAGCGGTGGGACTGTGGGGGGGATACGTACAAGTGACAAGTGACTCTACATCCTTGGATTGCACACACTTCCAGCCCCCGGTTCAGGCGCATCCAGCAGCATGAGCCTCCAGTTGGGCATGTTTTCTTTGATCCCAGTCGGAGGTGAGGGTTCCCTTCATCAAACCCCGAGCAGAGAGAAGCAGCACCCCAGCAGCAGCAGCAGCAGCGTCTGATCTCAGCAGATTGTCTCTGAGCTTTCACTGCTGCATATTGAGAAGGGGGCGGGACTAAGCCTGACGTCAAAATCAGCCAACAATAGAATTCATCAATTTTACTGGGAAGGGCCGCTAAAATTACGGGTTAAACTATGTCATCTGAGCTCCGTGGCCTGTCCCAGCCTCCGGGACCTCTCCCCACTGCTGCAATGACACTACTGCAGCACGTGTTATTGTTGTGTTTATTTCCTCATGTTGCTGATGAGTGCCCCCTGCCGAAAAACCTGGGAATTGCAGACCAAGGCATATGATGATGATGATGATGATGATGATGATGATCCAACCTACTTTATTTATGTAGCATATTTTATAAAACAAGTTTCCAAGTGCGAACAGAAATAAAAGTGACAGACTGCCCCCTGCCGACGAACCCGATGATTGCACCGGTTGTCAAGACCTATGAAGATTTTTTGTTTTAATTCATTTTAATGTTGTACATATCTCTGTCTCTCTCTGAAAAAATATTGAGCAAGTATTTAACTCTTCCCGGAATAGTGATTTGTGTAATTGTGCTCTATTTGCTTAGACATCCAGTTGATGACAATGTTGTATTGGACATTAACCTCATCGACTCAAAATAGTAGTGAAATATAGATATATAGATAGATTCTGAAGAGCTTCACCTCCATTATAGACACCACAACAAACAAGAACAGCCATTCAGTTTGCCGTGATGATGATGGAATCCTAAATTTACAGACATATTGAATACAGATTAAATGTGTCCTTGTCAGTTCCAGTATTTGTCTTAACATTGTTGTGGAGCCAGAGCGGAAGAGCCATATCTAAAAGACAGACAAAGAGAAAAAGAGAAACCCTAGAATGTTCATAGACGTGACCTGTGGGGTCAAGAGGTCGGACACGAACATAAACAAGACACCCTCAGCTGCTCTGGGACGATGTTTATGGTTTAAAACTGGGTGTTATTGGGGGGAAAAAACAAAAACAAAGAAACAGCAACATTTGTTTATTTATTTAGAGAGAGAGAGAGAGACAGAGAGAGAGAGACAGAGAGAGAGAGAGAGAGAGAGAGAGAGAGAGAGAGAGAGAGAGAGAGAGAGAGAGAGAGAGAGAGAGAGAGAGAGAGAGAGAGAGAGAGAGAGAGAGAGAGAGAGAGAGAGAGAGAGAGAGAGAGAGCAAGGACACAGATGTCACTTTTATGCAATATGAGCAAAGATGGTCGATGGTTCTATGTGATATGTTTAGTAAAATGTTCCTTTTACAACAACTACGCGGCAGGGTTGCCAGGTTGGATGTTACCCGACATTTTTTTTTTTTGTAAAGAGGGAGGTAATAAATGAACAGAATCATGATAGCCCAGGATGATTAATTACGTTTTTAGGCAAAAATCATTCTGGGTGTTTTTTTGGTTTTTTTGGGCAATTATGCAAGTTTAGGTTGGAAAATCTTGCGGCTATGGCACCATTGGAGTATGTTATGTGAATTGTGTACTTTGATGTGAAGTGGTGAAGGAACACATCCATCCATTTTCTACCCCTTAATCCATTTCTGGGAAGGGGGGGTGGCAGAGATCACCCAGTACACATAGCACCAGCCACTCACTGATCCCTCCTGCAGTGGTGAGTCCCACAGGAGGATGGTCGCCAGTCTATGCATAGCCTGGATCTTCCAGTGGGGGCTTCAGGCAAAGTTGGGGTTAGTGTCTTGCCCAAGGACACAACTGAACACAGTCATCAGTGGGAGTAGGTGGAGAAGGTCTTAATAAAGCTGTTTTAGCTACAGTTGAACTGATGAAATTCACACAACAAGAGACAAAGTTAATCTTTTACTTGTTACTTTGTACCAAGGAGATATGTCTTGAAAGAGGCAAGGCACAGACCCTGCCTCTCTCAGGACAAGTCTGAAATGATTCACGTCTGCCAGCCCACTTTTGGTAGAAGCAAGCCACACATTTCCGTATGCGATGGAAAGGAAAGAAACAACAACAAAAGACACTTAGCATAAAAGTCCCAGACTCCCGTGTTCTTCCTGAAGTAAAGGTGAATTACAATACAGAGCATTCAGCACATAGCCAATATGATTTCAAAATGATAAATTAAGTTACATTCCAATATCAGTTCCTGGTGGGCAGAACCCGCCTTCGGCTCAAAGGCAATGCTCACCAACTGAGGTTCTGTCGCAAGTAACAGTCACTTTATCAATCCATACAAGGATCTTTTTTACAATGCCCGCCTTCTGAAATGTATCCCTATGGAAGAGGCCCAGAACTGTGTGAGAAATGCAGCGATCTTCTAGGGTTCTGGGCGGGAGAGGCAGGCTAAGCCACCTTACGCGGTTGGTGATCCCTCTACAAGCTTGGGTCTCTACAGAGGCTGGGAGCTTGAGGGTTCTCACAATATCTTTTTTCTGTTCCTTAGCACTTGACATTTTGGACCAAGAATCAGCTGTAGCCACTCCTCCAGCTCAGGGTCACTGCCCCGAGTACACCGATACTCCAACTTGCACTTTGACTATTGTACATATTTCGTCTGAATGTACATCGCTTGGAATGCCCACGTCCACCACGGTTTTTCATCCGCCCTTAGCATACCACTACAATGTCAGGTTGGTTCGCCATTACCATTCAGTCAGGTCTGTATCTGGAAGCCCCACAGAATCTTTGCACGCTCATTTTCAACCGTTGGAGAAGTTTCCCATTCCGCACAGATTGTTCCTGAAACACTATATCAGGCGCTTGGTTATGCATTCCATATAGCTTTCCTGCAGGCATATTTCACCCTGCAGTAATGTTTTGGATGTCACAGGTGCTCTATGTCTGATTGGTTTATTTCTGGGGTTATATCTATTACAGGGCTCCTCACAACAGCAGCGTAGATCACTCATTGCTATGAATGTAATTTCAAAACGTTCTACAGGTCATTATTAGTAGATATACCACATCAGACAAGCCAGGTGTCGGTTTGTGCAAAGGTGGACCTGAGCGATCACAACATAATTGCAGGGCGCAAGAGGATGGCAGGGAAGGCTATATGGAATGGCATAACAAGCGCTGATAATAGTGTTCAGGAACATATGTGCGGAATGGAAACTTCTCCAACGGGTTGTGGGAAAAGTGAGCGTGGGCCAAAAGAAATATTTTTTTTTTTGTTTCTGTGGGACTTCACGATACTGACCGACTGAAATGGTAATGGCGAACCAACCTGACATTGTAGTGGTAGGAAAGGGCAGATGAAAACCGTGGTGGAGTGGGCATTCAGCGTGGTAACGTTCAGATAGAAATATGTAAAAAAGTGTTCAAAGGTTGAAAGATGGGCGTGATCGGTGTCTCGGGGCGTGAAACATTGAGGCTGGAGGAGTGGCTACAGCAGATTCTTGGTCAGAAATGTGCTAGTGCTAGGAACAGAAAGATATTGTGAGAGAAACCCTCAAGCTCAAGGCCTCTAGGTAGTAGGACCCAAGCTTGGGAGAGGGTGCACCACCGCGGAAGGGAGAGCATTAGCTGACCTCGCCGACCCTTGTAGATCGCTGCATTTCTCACACGTAGGGGCCTATTCCCATAGTGGATACATTTCAGAAGGCGGGGCCTTGTAAAAACGATCCTTTGTATGTGATGGAATAAACTTGTCTGTTTTCTTGGGCGACAGAAACTAGTTGTAGAGATATGGGCCTTTGAGCCTGAAGGTGTGGGTTCGAGCCCACCAGGAGACTGATATTGGAATGTAACTTAATTTATCTTTTGGTAAATCATTATGTGGCTATGTGTTGAATTGCTCTGTATAGTAATACCACTTTAGCTTCAGGAGACACCGGGGGAGCGTGAGGCAGCTTTTACGCTTGTTTCTTCGTACTGGGGAGCTTTATGCTAAGTGTCTTTTGTTGTGTTGGTTCTTCCGTATCCCATTGATACGAAGGTGTGTCTTGCTCTACCAAAAGGGGCTTGCAGACTGTGAATTTCAGACCTTGTCCTGAGAGAGGCTTGGGTCTGTGCCTTGCCTCTGTCAAGCATTCTCCTTGTACAATGTAAAAGTAAAAGATGAACTTTGTTCTATTTGTTGTGTGAATTTCATCAGGTTCAACTGTTAGCTGACACAGCTTTATTAAGACCTTCTTCACCTACTCCACTGATGGACTGCTGTCGTTTGTGTCCTTGGGCCCAAGGACACTTAACACCCCTTTGGCCTGAAGCCACTGGGAAAGATCAAGCTATGCCATAGGGCGGTGCGGCCATCCTCTGTGGACTTCCACCTGCAGGAGGATCAGTGTGGGGTGGTGCTAATTTTGTGTACTGGGTGGCATCTCTGGCCACCCCCCTTACAGAAAATGGATTAAGGTGGTAGAAAATGGTTGGATGTGTTCCTTCAACCACTACATCAAAGTACACAATTCAGCACATGACTCCCTGGGGTGCCTAGCGCAAGATTTTGCCAACCTAATACGTGCAACAATGAGAATGCCCAAAAAAACAAAAAAAAAAACCGAATGATTTTTTGCATAAAAAACGTAATGTAATCAACTTGGGCTATCATGATTCTGTTCTTTAGTACCTACAAGCTCTTTCAAGAAAAAAAAAATCGGCGAGAGTAACCATCCAAACCTGGCAACCCCCATGCCGCGCTAGTGTGTTAAACAGGAACTGTTACGTAACATATAACATAGAACATCGACATCTTGCCCTCTTTTGCATTAAAAGTGACATCTGTGTCTTGATTCGTTCATATTTAAACTTGTTTTATTTTTTATTCATGAATTATTGTTTGCCATTTGGATTGCTATTCGCTGCGCCTGAGGACAGCTTGGAAGGCGGTCTGCAAAACCATACATTCACTGGCACTCTGATCAGCGATTTATTTTTTGATTCACTGAAGGAATTTGCAATGCTTGATTCCAGACCCTTGTGGAAGCCATACGCCTCTGGTGGAGCATGGGGAATACAAGGGTTCGGGCAGGAGTCATGGATCGTATGGAGCATAGCTAATTTTTTTCAGTTTATATATGAAAGGTGATATAATGATGTGACAGGCAATAAATACAATGTATGTGAAAAATAGTGATAGAACCAACAGTTTGTTAATGGAAGGAGGGCTTTCGGGTAATACAGAATTTCAATCTTTGTTGTGTTGTTTCTAATCACATTTGTTTTGAAATCCGCAAACAGTTGTTCTTGTTTTTGTCTTGTGGACAACAAGATGTTTTTGTCTTCTTCAAAAGGCAGAACAAAACTCAAAAGTCTCCTTAGGGCCTATGCGTACTTCTGCTTGAACAACAGCAGCCCCCATAAATAAGCACAGTGCCTGCATTGCAAAGCTGTTTCAACAGTGTTTAGTGTGTCTGCAGTTCACACACGAAGGACCAGGACTGACCACCAGGTGATTATGCTTCATTAAGCGAGCGGGGAATCATGTGTGCGCTCCGCCAACAGCCCCACCCACGGTGGTGGAGGTGGCGCTGTCTGAAGCGGAGATTGGTAGCAGCAGTCTTGGCGATCTCAAAGCTGTCGTGGCTGTCTGTGCCGCTTTCTCTCGCATTCTGCTTTCATATATTGTGTTTCATGATGAGAGGAAATAAAGTACCAGCGGTCTCAAGTTGGACTGTTACAGGTTATGTGTGTATTAGGTTTGTGGTTATATTATTGTGGGGGGACTGCATGTACACACAGTCCATATAAATCATCAGTACCTTCTTTGAGAATTAAAAAGGATACTGTGTGACAACACGACACAACATACTTGTACAAAATCTTTTGAGAAAACCTGGTATATTTTGATACTTGAAGGAATAGTGTTTGTTTTTTGGATGGGGACAATGATATAATTGCACCATCTAATATAAAATAAAGCAGTTTGTATCTGTTTTCCAAAATCCATCGTCCAAACAATAAAATAGGAGCCTATATGACCACTAGAATAATCATAAATGTATATGTTCTTTTTTTGTGAAAGTCTATTTTTTTTTTTATTGTTCAATAACAAGAAAAAAGGAATAATAACAAATTTGGTAACGTACAATAAAAAGAAAAAGGGAAAAAAATGGTAAAGACAAAATCAACCCATCTTTCATGGCCGGACACAAAGAATGTGAATTAAAGGACAACGCTGATCCTCAGATGTATGTAAATTCTTGGACATTCACAAAAAGAAGGAATATCATCTGACGAATCATGTGACAATGCCCGATCCCATTTCTGCTGCAATATTCTTGGCTTGTGAGATAGTCAGAGATCAGTTATCACATGGAAATAGGTTCTTACACAAATCGTTTCGCTGACAGTCAACGCAGCACAACAAATAACTCAGCTGAGTATATGGGTCATGCACTATGCCATGCATGACAAAAGTCGCATGGGTGGGCCCGTTTTTCCCTACGCCACAGACAAAAAATAAGAATATTCAGCTGCAAACGTGTCGGGTTCCTTACGGACCTAGATGTTTCCTTGAACTATTTTCTTTCAAGTGCGAATCTCAAAGATGTGTGGGGGAATTCGAAATCTCACATGTAACAATCATGTGGAACTGCCCAAATGAGTTTTGCTTTGATCAAAAAAAGGTTTTTCTGAGTGACGTAAATATCAATATTATTTAAAGAGGATGCTGATTCTAAGTTTTCTGGGTACAAGTACCAATCAGACAAAAGTCTTAGTTTTTATTAGCAAAAATGCGCCCAGAGCATGCTGTCTGCCTGCTCCTGTGTTCAAACCAATCTCCCATCTAATGCTTGAAACGCTGGTCTTTTATTATAAAGAAGATCAACCTCCACATACATAAACAAAGGAACAATGCCACAATGCTTCAGACAATAAGTGATTATTAATTCAAAAATTGAATATTTAATGATATAGCGATGTTGGACGCCCTTGACATCAATTGATTGGTCAAAGTGGACGGATCGTGGATTTTGAGCTATGCTAAGAGAAGGGAAACCTGTAATATTATAATTAGTAAAATAACCATTTAAGGGCTGTCGTAAATTTAATACAATTCTTAAAGTATTATTTAATCAGAGTTCCAGAAGATCACCTTAAAGATTGCATTTTTTTTTAAAACAATGTAAAAATCAACCTTGCTTTAATCCAAAAAGGGTTTAGATAATATGTAGATTTGTGGTAATTCTGATTTGTTATATATAGATATTGTATTGGAATATGGATTTGTATATTTCCCCCCAAAAAAACAAATTAATTGTACATAGTTTGATGAAAAAAAAAAAAAAAAAAAGTAAAAATGTGGAACTAAAATGCATTGTACGTATCAAAACAGACGGTTCTACACTCAATAGTTTTTCCATGTATGTCTGGCTCTGTCACATCTTTCGATCAGCTTCAAGAGTGAAAAAAGGACCACCTTCACTCAGTTTAATTAGCTGTTCAGTCAAATTGTAATTAGTGGACTCATATGGAAGTATAGACGAAGAAAAAATCACTCTATGACTTTAGTTTTGTTCTGTAGTTTTCACCATTCCCTTTATGACGAATCTATCACAGGGGGTCTCCAACCTTTTTTAATCAGAGAGCTACTTTAATTCAAACAAACGAGGCAGAGAGCTATCATTTTAGCAGTCATAATGTAAATGGATCTAATACTTACGACTAACACTTGGAGAACACTTCTAAACTACACCATCTAACTGTTATAACCCTTATTTATACTTATAATAGTTATGTATGGGTCAAAAAAGTATTTGTTAAGTGTATTGTTAAAGTCTAATTTCTTTGGCAAGCTACTGTAAGGGGATGGCGCGCGACTGGTGGCTCCGAAGCTAAGGGTTGGAGACCCCTGATCTATCATATATGGGAAAAGAACAAGGTAAGTACACAGGATGTAAATTTTAAAAATTCTGTTTTCTGTAATTTCATTGGAAGTAATAATTAGGAATTAATTACATTTCACATGTATGGATTAAGAGAGAGGAAAAGTTTCATTGGAAGTTTTTTTTTCCTGCAATGCACCCTTTGGTGGAAGTTACACATATAACTTTTTAAAACATGAATATTTTGTCACCGCTGCTATTTCTTTACTGCTTGAATAACATGAAACTATCATATTGAGAGATAGATTATGGCATTGTAGGAAAATCAATGGAAGGTAATTCCCATGGTCAATGATGCTTATATTTACACAAAGTAGACAATATAGAAACGATTGCCCTTTAAGGCACACATTATAGCTTTTTGTTTGCTACTTTATGAGCTGCTGTTGCGCACAAATGATAAAGATATTACATTACTTAAAGGACACTCACCCTCAAATCTGATATTTACAGTATAAAGCGTGTCCAATAGTGGTGTATACATTATCCGGGTCATAATATTATCACTTAGTGAAAATTAGTGGAAAGATCGACTTTCTGCCTAAAAACGTCAGTGTAGGTGCATCTGCAGGGTGACTTATATTACTACTATTTGAAATTTGAATCTGGCGCCACATTGGAGCAAGCCGGCGAGGCTGAGTTGCAGTGAGGCTGACGTCCTGAGGTATATCTACGGCCCGTCTTGTTCACGCCGTTTTTTTCTTCGGTTGGTAGGTTTGCGATTATTGTAGCATTTAGGTAGAATGTTTATTTGCTAGCGGGGTTTGTATTATAGCTAATTAGTGTTAATAGCATGTTGTTTATATTGGAGTTTTAGTCATTAGTTGCTTTTATTGTTTAAATGATTTTAAGCATAGGACTTTTGTTAGTAATATAGTGTTATATATCGTGTGCAATTTCATTGTTAATTGTTTAATGTACATTTGTGTACCAGTAAATTCTACTTTATGTTTGAGCGTGTGTTTAAATTATGTCTCTTTTGTGACATCTGGGGTATCATTTCTATCTAAAATGCCTTGGGGTTTATGCAGACACGTTTCCCTTGGGGACATAGGAGGGTGTAGTGGCCGCGAGGTTATAGTGGCAGGTTTAGAATATCAGTGTCTTGCGAAAGTATTCGGCCCCCTTGAACTTTTCAACATTTCGCCACCATTTAGGCTTCAAAACATAAATATCGATATTTTTATTTGTTGTCATGATATCAAAACAAGTACAGACACATGTTTGAAGTGGAACAAAAATTATTGGTTGATTTAAATTTTTAACATTAAAAAAACTGAAAGTGGGGCGTGATATTATTTGGCCCCTTTACTTTCAGTGCAAGCAAACTCACTCCCGGAAGTGCAGTGAGGATCTTTGAATGATCAATGTTTCCTAAATGACTGAGTGTGTTAATCAAGTCTCCGTATAATCACCTGCTCTTGATAGTCTCAGGGTTCTGTTTAAAGCGCCAGAGTGAACCATGAAGACAAAGGAAACACACCAGCCAGGTCGAGATACTGTTTGTGGAGAAGTTTAAGCGATTAGGATACAAAAGGATTTCCCAAGCTTTAAAATCTCAAGGAGGCACTGTGCAAGCAATTATATTGAAATGGAAGGAGTATCGAAACCTCTGCAATTCTACCCAAGACCCGGCTCTGGTCCCTCCAAACTTTTCATCTAAACAAGGAGAAGACTGATCAGAGTGCAGCAAGAGGCCCATGAGCACTTGGAATGACTACAGACTAATGCAGTGGGTGGGAGAGTCCTGCCTAGGACAACAATCAGTCGTGCACTGCAAAATTGGGTTTATGGAAGTCGTGGCAAGTAGAACGCATTTGCAAAGATATCCATAAAAAAAGTCTTGTTTAAAGTTTGCCACAAGCCACTGGGGAGACACACTCAACAATGTGGAAGAAGGTGCTCTGTCAGATGAAACCAAAATTGAACTTTTGGCCACAATGCAAAATCAATATGTTTGGCGTTAAAGCAACACAGCTCATCCACCCTGAACAACACCATCCCACTGTCCAAACATGGTTGGTGGCTAGCATCATGGTTTGGGCCTGCTTTTCTTCAGAAGGGACAGGGAAGCATGGCTAAAATTGAGGGGAAGATGGTATGGTAGCAAATACAGGACCTTACTGGAGACAAAACCGGTTGGAGTCTGCAAAAGACTTGAGGACTGGGAGGAGATTTATCTTCAAAGGACAATGATCCAAAACATAAAGCAAATCTACAATGGAAGGTTCACAAATTAGACGTATACAGGTGTTAGAATGGCCAAGTCAAATCCAGACCTGAATCCCAATCGAGAATCTGTGGTTAATAGCTGGAAGAATTGCTGTTCACAAACGCTCTCCATCCAACCTCACTGAGGCTCACGTGTTTTGCCAGGAAGGAATGGGCATAGAATTCCGTCTCTCGATGTGCAAAATGATAGACATTCCCAAAGCGACTTGCAGCTTGTTAATTGCAGCAAAAGGTGGCGTACAAAGTTGATTAGCGCAAGGGGCCGAATTATATTGCACGACCCACTTTCAGTTTTTTATTTGTTTAAAAAAGTATAAATTATCTATAAATTTCGTTCACCTTCACGATTGAGTCCCACTTGTTGCTTTTGACAAAAACTTAATTTTTATCTCTTTTGTTTGAAGCCTGAAATGTGGGCGAAATTGTTGAAAGGTTATGGTGGTGCCGAATACTTTTTGCAGCCACTGGTATATCGTCCCACACACATATAGTTTATCTTGTGTCTGGGTTCATAAATAAAATGTACTGACAAAACTGTTCAAGCAAAGCACCGTCGGGGTTACCGCATGGGAATATGGGAAGGCTAGTACATAAATGGTCCACGCTTGTAAGGTTCGATTCGACAGGTTAGCGTTTTCAGGGTTGGATTCCCTAACATGATTGCTCTTCACGATTTGTGGACAAGTACTTGTACTTTTTATTTCACCGGAATCTATATATTTCAGACACTGCCCTTATTCTGTGGCGGTTGCTGCCACGATGCTTATAGAGCAGGGGTAGTGCCCACTAGTTCGCGAGCCTCCAATTGATAGGGGTGTGAGGGACGCCGTCTGTCTTCTCTCTCTCAACCTCCGGTGGAGGACGGGGAGTGGGAAGTCCTCACCTCTGTAGACCGCACTAGAGCTACAGAGCTGGCGTGTGTGATCCTCGCCTTCTCTGTCACAGGCAATTGCTGATGATCATGTGTCAATCACCGCTAGACACGCCCCCGCTGTCGAGTGTTTTTACGGTAAGCCTCGATGAGCAAGGATGAGGGTAGTTCTTTAAGTGTAAAGGCAGGTACTATAATATTCGTTTGTGAAATATTAAAGCCACCCTGTGTATTTTTACAGTGCTCATATGCAAAAACATGTTAACTAATAACAAATTGTGACCTTTTAAGGTAAAATTTAACCTCCACTATGTTTTTTTTAATTGTATTCATAGGTTAGATTTTTAACTTATAAGGTTGTCCATGAGAAGAGGTGGACTTCTCTACACCGTCCTCACCGGAGGTTGAGAGAGAGGAAGGACAGACGGCGGCCCTCAACCATATCAATTTGAGCGCGGCGATCTAGTGGGCACGACCCATGGTCTATAATAAGTTGTGGCAGCAGGACGCCACAGAATCGGGTCTGTTTTGAATTATATCGATTCGAGTGGAATAAAAATACGAAGTACTTGTCTCAAGTCTTGAAGAGCAATCATGAGGGCGATCCAGACCTGAAACGCTAACCGTCTGATTGAACCTTTGACAAGAGTGGCCATTTATGCTAGCTTGCTTTCCCATATTCCCATGCATAACCTACCGGGGTCTTTGCTGGACAGTTTTTGTCAGTACATTTTATTTATGACCCAGACCAAGATAAAACTATTATGTTGTGGGACTATATTCAGTGTCTTGGCAAAAGTTTTCGGCACTTGAACCTTTCAACATTTCGTCCACATTTCAGGTTCAAAACATTAAACGATATAAAAATTAATTATTTTTGGCAAGGATTCAACAAGGTGGGACACAAAAACGTGAGTGGAAACGAAAATTTATTAGGATAATTTAAACTTTTTTAACACATAAAAAATGAAAAGTGGGGGTGCAATATTATTCGGCCCCCTTGCGCTAATACTTTGTGTTGCGCCACCTTTTGCTGCAATTACTGCTGCAAGTCGCATGGGGTATGTCTATCAGTTTTGCACCCCCCCCCCCCCCCCCCCCCCCCCCCCATCGAGAGATGGAATTCTTGCCCATTCTTTCCTTGCAAAACAGTTGAGCTCAGTGCGGTTTGATGGCAGAGCGTTTGTGAACAGCAGTTCTTCTAGCTATTTCCAAGTTTCTCGATTGGATTCAGTTGGACTTTGACTTTGGCCATTCAAAACCTGGATACGTCTATTTGTGAACCATTCCATTGTAGAGTTGGCATTATGTTTTGGATCATTGTACTGTTGGAAGTAAATCTCCGTCCCAGTCCATGGACTTTTGAGACTCAACGGTTTCTTCCAGTATGGCTGTATTTGGCTCCATCATCTTCCATCAATTTTAGCATCTTCCCTGTCCCTGCTGAAGAAAATGCAGGCCCAAACATGATGCTGCACACCACCATGTTGAAGTGGGGATGGTGTGTTCAGGTGATGAGCTGTGTTGCATTTTACGCCAAACATATTGTTTTGCAGTGTGGCCAAAAAGTTCAATTTGGGTTTCATCTGACCAGAGCACTTCTTCCACATGTTTGGTGTGTCTCAGGTGGCTTGTGGCAAACTTTAAACAAGACTTTTTATGGATTTCTTTTGCGAAATGGCTTTCTTCTTGCACTCTTTCCATAAAGCCCAGATTTGTGCAGTGCACGATGCTGTTGTCCTATGGACAGACTCTCCCACCTCCGCTGCATGTTTTGTAGTTCATCAGAGTGATCAGGGGCCTCTTGGCGATCTTTGATCCAGTCTTTCCTTGTTTGAGATGAAAGTTTGGAGGGACAGCGAGGTGCTGGTAGATTTGCAGTGGTTCGATACTCCTCTCCATTTCCTATAATTGCTTGCACAGTGCTCATTGAGATGCTTTAAAGTTGGGAAATCTTTTTGTATCCTCAAATCGGCTTTAAACTTCACCACACCGATAATCTCGGACCTGGTGTGTGTTCCTTTGATCTTCATGGTCTCACTCTGCGCTTTAAACAGAACCTGAGACTATCAAAGAGGGTCAGAGGCATTTTACTGGAGACTTGATTTTAAACACACTCAGTCATTTAGGACAACATTGGATCATTCAAAGATCCTCACTGAACTTTCTGGAGTGAGGTTGCTGCATGCAAGTAAAGGGGCCCAAATATTATTGCACGCCCAATTTTCAGTTTTTTATTAGTTAAAAAAGTTTAAATCATCCAATAAATTTTGTTCCACTTCTCGATTGTTTCTTATTGTTGTTGATTCATGACAAAAAATTAAAATATTATATATTTTTTGTATGAAGCCTGAAATGTGGCGAATGTTGAAAAGTTCAAGGGGGGAATTACTTTCGCAAGACACTGTTATATTCTAAACTCTGCCACAATAACCTGCGGGCCACTACCCTCCTTGTCCCAAGGGAAATCTCTGTGTGCTGCATTGAAACCCGATGGCTATTAGATAGAAATGATACCCAATGTGCACAAAAGAGACCAGTAATTTAACACACGCTCAACATAAGTAGCTTTACGGTACACATTACAATAAAAACAATTAACAATGAAATTGCACACGATTAGAACACTTTAACCACATAACAAAGTCCTAAGCTAAAATCATTTAACAATAAAAGCAAACTAATGACTAAACTCCATATTGAACAAACAATGCTATTAAACACTAATTCTCTAAAGATCAAAAACGCTTGCTAATAAAATTACCTAAATGCTACAAGTAATCGCAACCTGACAACCGAATGAAAAATCGGGGCGTGAACAAGACTGGGCCGTATATTTACCTCAGGACGTCAGCCATTCACTGCAGACGTCAGCCTTCGCGGTCTGCTCCAATTGTTGGCGCATGATTCAAAGTTCAAATGTAGTTAAATATAAGTCCGCATTGCAGATGGCAACATCACTGACTGGTTTTTAGCAGAAAGGTGATCTTTCAACTAATTTCACATTAAGTGATAAAATTATGACCCGGACATGTATACAACACTATTGGACCACGCATTTATACTGCTTTATCAGATGAGGAGTGTGCGTTTGCCTTTAAGTACTGTATATCTTTATCATTTGTGCGCAACAGCAGTGCTCATAAATTGTCGCAAATCACAAAGGCTATAAATGTGTGTTAAAGGGAATCGTTTCTCTAAGTCTACTTAGTGTAAATTATATGCGTTCATTGACCATGGGAATTACTGTCCAATTGGATTTTTCCTACAATGCCATAATTACTCTCTTTATGATATTTCATGTTATTCAAGCAGTAAAGAAAGAGCATTAGGGTGGACAAATGATTACAGGGTTTTAAAAAAGTATCGTGTACCTTCAGCCAATGAGGTGCATTGCAGGGAAAAAACAAACTTTCCAATGAAAGGGCTTTTCTCTTTAATCATACATCGTGAAAAATAGTATTATACCTAATTATTAATTCACTGAATGGACATAAAACTGAATTTTAAAAGTTACCTGTGTACTTTCATTGTTCTGCCCATATAGGATAGATCAGGGGTCTCAAACCTGTAGCTAGGGGACACCTGTAGCTCGCCATCCCTTACAGGTAGCTTGCCAACGGAATTAGGACCCTTTTCCTTTTTCTTACTAAACCTAAATACACTTAAACAAATAACTTTTTGACCATTACATATCTATTATAAGTATAAAATATAGGGTTATACAGTAATGATGGTGTATTTTAGAAGTGTTCTCCAAGTTTAGTCGTAATTATTCGATCCATTTTCTTATGACTGCAAAAATGAGTAGCTCTCTGCCTGTTTGTTTTTATTAAAGTAGCTCTGTGATTTAAAAGGTTGGATACCCTGTGATAGATGTTGTATAAAGGGGAATGTGAACAATCAGAACAATAACCTAAAGTATAGCGTTTATTTTATCTTCTTTAATTTTTTTTACTTTTGGGGGGGCCATTGAGTCACTAATTGACAATTTGGATGCCAGCTAATTAACTGAGTTGCAGGTGGACCTTTTTTTCACTCTTGAGCTGATCGAAAGCTGTGACAGTGGCCAGAATACATTTGAAACTAGTGATAGAACCGTATGTTTTGATACGTACTGCTGTTTAGTACATTTTTACTTTTTTGTTTTTTTTTCATCACAATATTTACAATTTGATATGTTTATTTTGGGGGGAATTATACAAATCAAATCCCCAATACATATATCTATAATAACCATCAATCAGTATTACCACCAATTATACATATTTTTCTAAAACCATTTGGATTAAAGGGCTCAGGTTTATTTTGACATTGTTTAAAAAAAAATGCAATCTTTACGGTGTTATTCTGGAACTTGATTAATATATACATTTTAAGGAATTGTATAAATTGACTACAGCCTTAATGGTTCTTTTAACGTATTATCATATTACAGGTTTCCCTTCTATTAGCTATAGCTCAAAATCACGATGCCGTCCACTTTGACCAATCAAGTGGATGTCAAGGGCTGTCAATCATCGCTTATTATCATTAAATATTCAAATTATTTGAATTATTAATCTCTTATTGTTCTGATGCATTGTGACATTGTCCTTTCGTTTATGTATGTGGGGTGTGATTTCTGTTATATTAAAAAGCCAGCGTGTTCAAGCATTAGATGGGAGATTGTTTGATACTGGAGCAGGGCAGACACCTGCTCCTGGCGCAGTTTTGCTAATAATAACTAAGCTTTTGTCTGATTGTGTACTTGTACCCAGGAAAATCTTTGAATCAGAATCCTCATTAAAGAATATTGATATTTTCGTCACTCAGAAAATACTTTTTTATGCTCAAAGCAAAACTCATTTGGCATTTCCAGCATGATTGTTTCTTGTGACGATTTCGAATTCCCACACATCTTTGAGATTCGCTCTTGAAGAAAATAGTTCAAGAATATCTAGGTTTCCGTAGAGGAAACGTTGCAGGCTGAATATTCTTAAATTTTTTGTTGTGGCGTAGGAGATAAAAATGGGCCCACCATCTTCTTTTGTCAGGCTGCATAGTGCCATGACCCATTACTAGCTGATTTATTTGTTGTGCTGCGGTTGAGTGTCTGCGAAACTTGATGTGTGTAATAACCTATTTCATGTGATAGCTGTATTCTGAGCGTATCTCACATGCCAAGATTTATTGCAGCTGGAATGGGGATCGCATTGTCACATGTATTCGCAGATGTTATTTTCTTTTGTGAAAGTAAGAGGATTACATACATCTGAGGTCGCAGTTGTCATTTAATTCACTTCTTTGTGTGGCCTGAAAGAAGGGTTGTTTTTGTCTTTATCATTTTTTTCCCTTTTCTTTTTTATTGTACGTTAACATTGTGCTGGATTTTCCTTTTTTCTCTGGTTAGTGAACAATAAAAAAAAAAAATAGACTTTCCAAAAACATTGACATTTATGTTTATTTAGTGGTCAGTGGGCTCCTATTTTTTTGTTTGGACTATGGATTGCGCAAACAGATACAAACCTAGCTTTATTTATATTGATGTGCATAAATATGCATTGTCCCCATCCAATAAACAAAACATATTCTGCAAGTATGCAAAGATACATGTTTTCTCAAAAGATTTTGACAGTATGTTGTGGTCTTGTTTGTTCACAGCAGTATTCCTTTTTAATTCTCAAAGTAAGGTACTGATGATATTTTTGGGACTGTGAGTAGCTGCAGTACCCACAAATTAATAAAACACAACTAATACACACAATACTGTAAAGTCCAACTTGAGACGCTGGTACTGTATTTCGCTCTCATGAACACATAGTTGAAAAAGCAGAATTCGAGAGAAAGCGGCCCAGACAGCCACCGACAGCTTTGAGATCTCCAAGAGCTAGCTGCAACCAATTCCGCTTCCAGACCCCAACGCCACCTTCCACCACCGTGGGTGGGGCTGTTGGCGGGAGCGCACACATTGTTTCCCTCTCGCTGTAATGAGCTGTTAATCTCTGGTGGTCTGCTCTGTCCTTCGTGTGTGAACTGCAGACCTCTAAACTCTGTGAAACAGGTTGCAATGCAGGCACTTGCTTTTATGCTGCTGTTGTTCAAGCAGAGTACGCAATGGACCTAAGGAGACTTTGGTTTTGTTCTGCTCATTTTGAAGAAGACAAAAACATCATGTTGTGCCACAAGACAAAAACAATAACAACTGTTTGGCGGTTTCAAACAAATGCGATGAGATAAACACACAACATAGAATGCAATACATGTATTTACCTGCTCCTTCCGTTTAAAAACTGTTTGGTGTCTTCACTAGTTTTCACCTACATTGTATTTTCTGGCCTGTCCATCATTAGATACTTTTCATATATAATGAAAAAATTGCTATGTCATCGATCTGACTCCTTCCAGACCCTTGTAGTTCGCATGCTCACCAGAGGCGTAATGGGCTGAACACGAGGGTCTGGAATCGAGGCATTGCAATTCCTTCAGGAGATCAAAAAAATAATCGGCTGATAGGATTGCCAGTGTAATGTAGGGTTTGCACGCCTTCTCAAGCGTGTCTCAGGCGCAGCGCTAGCAATCCACGATGGCAAACATTAAGTTCAGTGATAAAAAATAAAACAAGTTTAATATGAACCGAATCAAGACACAGATGTCACTTTTAACCCCCCACCCACCCCCCCCCCCCCCCCCCCCCCCCCCCCACCCCCCCCCCCCTCCAATATGAGGCAAGATGTCGTTGGTTCTATGTTATATGTTTACGTAAAACTGTTCCCTGTTTACAACACATAGCGGCAGGGTTGCCAGGTTGGATGTTTTCCCGCATTTTATTTTTCTTGTAAAGAGGCTTGTAGGTAATAAGTGAACAGAATCATGATAGCCCAGGTTGATTACATTACGTTTTTAGGCAAAAAATCATTCTGGAGTGTTTTTGTTTTGTTTTTTTGGCTTTCTAGAGTTTAGGGTTCGAAAATCTTGCGGCTATGGCACCCCATTGGAGTCATGTGCTGACTTGTGTAACTTGAAGGTGAGTGGTTGTAGGAAACACATCCATCCCATTTTTCTTACCCCTTAATCCATTGCTGGGAGGGGGGGTGGCCCGAGATGCCACCCAGTACACATTGCACCAGCCTCGCTGAGTCTCCTGCCAGGGTGGTGAGTCCAATGAGGATGGCAGCCCCGCTATTGCATAGCCTTGATCTTCGTGGGGGCTTCAGGCAAAGTGGGTTAAGTGTTCTTGCCAAGGACACAACGACAGCAGTTCATCAGTGGGAGTAGGTGGAGAGGTCTTTATAAAGCTGTTTCTCTACAGTTGAACCTGATGAAATCTCACACACCAAAGAGACAAAGTTAATCTTTTTCTTGTTAAATTGTACAAGGAGAATGTCTTGACAGAGGCAAGGAAACAGACCCTAGCCTCTTCAGGACAGTTGAAGATTCTTGTCTGTCAAAGCCTTTTGGTAGAGCAAGGGACAACCTTCGTATGCAGATGGGAAGGAAGAAAACAACACAACAAAAGACACTTAGATATAAGCTCCCAGACCTCCCTGGGTCTTCCTGAAGCTTAAGTGAATTTCAATTACAGAGCATTAGCACATAGCCACATATGATTAACCAAAATGATAAATTAAGTTACATTCAATTCCGTCTACTGGTGGGCTCGAACCACGACCGTTCAGGCTCAAAGGCCAATGCTCTACCAACTGAGTTTCTGTCGACCAGATAACAGACAAGTTTATCCATCAAATACAAGGATCTTTTTTACAAGGCCCCGCCTTCTGAATGTATCCATATGGGAATAGGCCCAGACTGTGTGGAAATGCAGCGATCTACATGGGTCTGGCGAGAGTCAGGCTAATGATCACCTCCGCGGTTGGTGATCCCTCTCAAGCTTGGGTCCTTACCAGAGGGCTGGGAGCTTGAGGGTCTCACAATATCTTTTTGTTCCTAGCACTGCACATTTCTGGACCTAGAAATTTGCTGTAGCCACTCCTCCAGCTCAGGGTCACTGCCCCGAGTAACCGTCACTGCCAACTTTCACTCTTGACTATTTTACATATTTCTTATGATGTTACCATCGTTGGAATGCCCACGCCACCACGGTTTTCATCTGCCCTTTGCCTACAACTACAATGTCAGGTTGGTTCGCCATTACCATTCAGTCGGTCTGTATTCTGGAAGGTCCCACAGACTCCTTTGCACGTCATTTTCCACAACGTTGGAGAAGTTTCCCCAGTCCGCACAGTGTTCTGATCACTATAATCAGGCGCTTGGTTCTGCCATTCCATATAGGCTTTCCTGCCAGCATAGTGCTCCTGCAGTATGTTTTGGATCGTCTCATTGTGATTCATTTTGTATGATGTGGGTATATCTGGGGCGTATATTCCTATTTACACGGCTCTCACACAGCAGTAGAACACTCCATTGATTGATTGTAATTTCAACACGTTTCTCAGGTCATTAATTTCTGATATTCCCACATCAGACATGACCCAAGGTGTCGGTTGTGCAAA
Source organism: Knipowitschia caucasica (assembly GCA_964034765.1). Lineage (NCBI taxonomy): Eukaryota > Metazoa > Chordata > Actinopteri > Gobiiformes > Gobiidae > Knipowitschia > Knipowitschia caucasica. The sequence goes on along the minus strand of OZ035842.1, from coordinate 22,918,329 downwards.
GGAGGACCTGAGACGATCCAACACATAAGTGCGGGAGCAAGATGATGGCAGGGGAAGGACTATATGGAAAATGGCATAACAAGAGCCTGATATATTGTTCAGGAACATCTGTGCGGAATGGGAAACTTCTTCCAACGGTATGTGGAAAAAGAGCGTGCAACACTTCTGTGGGACTTCCAATAAGACACCGATATCTGAATGGTAATAGGGAACCAACATGAACATTGTAGTGGTAGGCAAAGGTGCAGATGAAAAACCTTGGTGGACGTGGGCATTCCTAGCGATGGAAACATCAGAAGAAATATGTTAAAATAGGGTCTAAAGTGAAAGTTGCGTGATCGGTGTATCGGGTGCAGTGACCCTGAGGCTGGAGGAGTGGCTACAGCAGATTCTTGGTCCAGAAATGTGCAGTGCTCGGAACAGAAAAGGTTATTGTGGAGAACCCTAAAGCTCCCAGCCTCTGTAGAGGACCCAAGCTTGGAGGTGGGATCACCAACCGCGGAAGGTGTGATTAGCCGCTGATCTCGCCGACCTTGTAGATCGCTGCATTTCTCACACAGGTTCGGGCCTATTTCCATAGTGGATACATTTTCAGAAGGCGGGGCCTTGTAAAAAACGATCCTGTATTGTGATTGGATTAAAACTTGTCTGTTTTCTTGGGCGACAGAAACTCTAGTTGGTTATTAGAGCATTGGCCTTTGAGCCTGAAGGTCGTGGGTTTCGTGCCCACCAGGAGACTGATATTGGTTTGTAATTAATTTATCTTATTGGTAAATCATATGTGGCTATGTGCTGAACTGCTCTGTATTGTAATTCACTTTAGCTTCAGAAGGCCACGGGGGAGGTTTGAGCCGCCGCGCGTCCGCCTCTTTCGGGGAGCTTATATGTAAGTGTCTTTTGTTGTGTTGGTTTCTTCTCTTTCCATCGCATACGAAGGTGTTGTGTTTGTCTACCAAAGGGGCTTGCAGGACTGTGAATCTTCAGACTTGTCCTGAGAGAGGCTAGGGTCTGTGCCTTGGCTTCTGGCAAGACATTTTCCTTGTACAATGTAACAAGTATAGATTAATTTGTCTCTTTTGTTGTGTGAGATCTTTCATCAGGGTTTCACTGTAGGAAACAGCTTTATTAAGTACCCTTCTCCACCTTACTTCCCACTGATGATGCTGTCGTTGTGTCCTTGGGCAAGACACTTAACCCCCCTTTGCCCTGAAGCCCCCACTGGAAGATCAAGGCTATGCCATAGATGCGGGCGGCCTTCTCCTGTGGACTCACCACCCTGCAGGAGGATCAGTGAGGGCTGGTGCTATGTGTACTGTGGTGGCATCTTGGCCACCCCCCTCCAGAAATGGATTAAGGGGTTAGAAAATGGTATGGATGTGTTCCTTCAACCCTTCACATCAAAGTACAAATTTCAGCAATGAATCCAATGGGGTGCCATAGCCGGCAAGATTTTCCAACCATAAACTTGCCGAGAATGCCCAAAAAAACAAAAAAAAAACACCCAGAATAGATTTTTTGCCTAATAACGTAATGTAATCAACCTGGGCTATCATGATTCTGTTCATTATTTTACCTACAAGCCTCTTTACAAGAAAAAAAATGCTGGGTAACATCCAACCTGGCAACCCTGCCGCGTAGTGTTGTTAAACAGGAACTGTTACGTACACATTAACTAGAACCATCGACTTCTTGCCTCATATTGCATTAAAGTGACATCTGTGTCTTGATTCGTTCATATTTAAACTTGTTTTATTTTTTATTCACTGACTTAATGTTTGCCATCTTGGATTGCTATCGCTGCCGCATGAGACCGTTGAGAAGGCGGTTTGCAAACCCTACATTAACATGGCAATCTGATCATCCGATTATTTTTTGATCTCTGAAGGAATTTGCAATGCTCTCGATTCCAGACCTTGTGTTCTGCCATACGCCTTCTGGTGGAGCATGGCGGATACTACAATGGTCTGGCAGGAGTCAGGATCGATGAGCATAGCAATTTTTTTCTATTATTTATGAAAAGGTGATCTAATGATGTGACATGCCATAAATACAAATGTATGTGAAAAATAGTGATAGTAATCCAAACAGTTGTTATTGACAGGTGTAGGTAAAATACATGGTATTGCTTCTTGTTGTGTTGTTTCTCCATTCATTTGGTTTGAAATCAGCCAAGACAGTTGTTGAGTGTTTTTGTCTCTTGTGGCACAAAAGATGTTTTTTGTCTTTCTTCAAAATGAGCAGAACAAAACTCTAAAGTCTCCTTAGGGCCAATTGTCGTACTATGCTTGAACAACAGCAGCAATAAAAGCACAGTGGCCCCTGCATTGCAAGCCTGATTCACAGTGTTTTGTGTGTCTGCAGTTTCAACACGTTGGGACGACAGACCACCAGAGATTATCTGCTTCATTACAGCGGAGCAGGGAAACAATGTGTGCGCTCGCCGCCAACAGCCCACCACGGGTGGTGGAGGTGGCGCTGTCTGAAGCGGAGTTTGGTTGCAGCAAGCTCTTGGAGATCTGCAAAGCTGTGTGGCTGTCCTCTGTGCCCGTTTCTCTCGAATTCTGCTTTTCATTATTGTGTGCATGATGAGAGAAATTACAGTACAGCGTGGTCACAAGTTGGAACTGGTAACAGGTAAGGTTGTGTATTAGGTTGTTGTTTTTATTACTTGTGGGGATGCATGCTACACACAGCACAAATAAAATCATCAGTACCTTCTTTGAGAATTAAAAATGGAATATGCTGTGAAACAAACAAGACACACAAATACCTGTCAAAATCATTTTGAGAAAACATGGTATCATTTGATACTTGCATGAATAGTGTTTGTTATTGGATGGGGCATGGCATTATTAAAGCAATCCAATATATAATATAAAGCTAGTTTGTATTGTTTATCGCCAATCCTTAGGTCCAAACAAAAAATAGGAGCCCTTATGACTCACTAGAATAAACATAAATGAAAATGTTATTGTGAAATCTATATTTTTTTTTAATGTTCAAAAAACCAAGAAAAAAGATAATCACAAAAGTTAAGTACAATAAAAAGGAAAAGGGAAAAAATGATTAAAGACAAAATCAACCATCTTCATGGCCGACACAAAGAGTGAATTAAATGACAACGTGATCCTCTAGATGGATGTAACTCTCTTGACATTCACAAAGACAATAACATCTGCGTATTTCATGTGACATTGCGTCCCATTTCCTGCTGCAATAATCTTGGCATGTGAGATACGCTCAGGATACAGCTTATCACATGGAAATAGGTTCTTACACAAATCAGTTTCGCAGGAAGCTCAACGCAGCAAAACAAATAAATCAGCTTAGTAATGGGTCTATGCTATGCAAGCATGACAAACGAGATGGGGGGGGCCCAGTTATCTCCAGCCACAGACAAAAAATTAATGATATTAGCCTGCAAACGGGTTACCTCTACGGACATAGATGGTTTCTTGACCTATTTTCTTTCAGAGCGAATCTCAGATGTGTGGGAATTCGAAATTCACAAGGAAACAATCATGCTGGAAAATGCCAAATGAGTTTTGCTTTGATCAAAAAAAAGTTATTTTCTGAGTGAGTAAATATCAATCTTATTAATGTGGATGCTATTCTATTGTTTTCCGTGTACAAGTACACATTCAGGACAAAAGCTTAGTTTTTATTAGCCAAAACTGCAGCCAGAGCAGGATGTTCTGCCCTGCTCTGTTTCAAAACCATCTCCCATCTAATGCTTGAACACGCTGGTTTTATTCTAAAGAAGATCACACCTCCACATACATAAACAAAGGTCACCGATGGCGGGCCCACATGGCTTCAGACAATAAGAGATTATTAATTCAAAATATTTGAATATGTAATTGATAATAAGCGATGATTGACAGCCCTTGACATCACTTGATTGGTCAAAGTGGACGGAACGTGGTTTGGGCTATAGCTAAGAGAGGGAAACCTGTTGTATATTTAATTCGTAAAATAACATTTAAGGGCGTAGTCAATTTAATAAATTCTTAAAATGGTATAATTATTCAGAGTTCCTGATTATCACCTTAAAGATTGCATTTTTTTTTAAAACAATTGTAAAAATAAACCGTTGCTTTAATCCAATGGGTTTAGAAAATATGTTGATTTGTAGTTAATACTGATTTGTTATTTATAGATATTTGTATTGGATTTGGAATTGTATTTTCCCCCAAAAAAACCTTATCTAATTGGACCTAGTTTTGAATGAAAAAAAAACAAAAAAAAGTAAAATGTGAACTAAACTGCATTGTACGTAACAAACAGTTACGGGTTCTATCACTAGTTTTCACATGTTATGTTTTGGAATCTGTCACATCTTTTCGATCAGTCAAGAGTGAAAAAATGGACCACCTTCACTTCAGTTAATTAAGTGTCGTCCAAATTGTCAATAGAGACTAATATGGCAAGTATAGAGAAGATACATAAACTCTATGACTTTATGTTTTGTTCTGATTGTTCACATTCCCCTTTATGACAACATTATCACCAGGGGTCCTCAACCTTTTTTAATCAGAGAGCTACTTTAATACAAAAAACCGGCAGAGAGCTACTCATTTTAGCAGTCATAATGAAATGGATCTAATAATTATGACTAAACTCTGGAGAACATTCTATAATACACCATATTACTGTATACCTATATGTAACTTATAATAGATATGTATGGGTCAAAAAGTTTTGGTTAAGTGAATTTGTTAAAGTCTAATTTCTTTGGCAAGATTCCTGTATAAGGGTGATGGCGAGCTATGGTGGCTCCGAGCTACAGTTGGAGTCCCCTGTTCTATCTTCTATGGGATGAAGAACAATGTAAGTATCAGATGTAACTTTTAAAAATTCTGTATTATGTCATTTCATTGGAATGTAATAATTAGGAGGAATAACTACATTTCACATGTCATGGATTAAGAGAGAAAAGCCCTTTATTGAAGTTTTTTTTTCCCTGCAATGCACCTCTTTGGGGAAGGTTACACTATTACTTTTTAAAACTGTATAATTTGTCCACCCGAATGCTCTTTCTTTACTGCTTGAATAACTATGAAATATTATAATGAGAGTAGATTATGGCATTGTAGGAAAATCAATGGACAGGTAATTCCCCAATGGTCACAATGGATGTTTATTTCTCAAGTAGACCAATATAGAAACGAATGCCCTTTAGGCCACATTTATAGCATTTGTGATTTGCTTAATTTATGAGATGCTGTTGCGCACAAAATATGATAAGATATACATTACTTAAAGGAAAATCACCCTCAAATCTGATAAACATATAAATGGTGTCCAAATAGTGTTGTATACATATCGGTGGCTTAATTTTATCACTTTAGTGTAAATTTAGTTGAAAGATCAACTTTTGCTAAAAACCGGTTCAGTAGATGGGTGCCATCTGCAGGCGACTTATATTTACTACATTTGGGAATCTTTGAATCTGGCGAAACATTGGCGCATGCGCCGAAGGCTGACGGTCTGCAGTGAAGGCTGAGTCCTGAGGAATATAATTGGCCCAGTCTTGTTCCACGCCCCGTTTTTTATCGGTTGTCAGGTTTGCGATTATTGTAGCATTTAGGAAGATGTTTTTTAGCATAGCGGTTTGTATTATAGATAATTAGTGTTAATAGCTTGTTGTTCAATATTGGAGTTTAGTCATTTAGTTGCTTTTAGTTGTTAAATGATTTAGATATGCTTTTGTATAGTATTATAGTGTTCATATATCGTGAGCAATTTAATTGTTAATTGTTAATTGTACTTGTTGGTACTGTAAATGCTACTTTATGTTTGAGGGTTCTGTTGTGTTAAATTACTGTACTTTTTTGACATTGGGGTATCATTTCTATCTAAAATGCCTCGGGGTTTCTATGCGAGCACAGATTTTCCCTTAGGGCAAGGAGGTGTAGTGGCCGCAGGTTATGTGGCAGAGTTTAGGAATATACGTGTCTTGCGAAAGTATTCGCCCCCTTGAACTTGTCAACATTTCGCCTCATTTCAGGCTCCAAACATAAATATATAATTTTTAATTTTTTGTCATGAATCAACAACAAGTAAGTCACCAATCGTGAAGTGGAACAAATTTATTGGAATGTGATTTCACTTTTAACAAATAAAAAATGAAAGTGGGGGCGTGCATATTATTTGGGCCCTTTACTTTCAGTGCAGCAAACTCACTCCAGAAGTTTCAGTGAGATCTTTGTTGAATGATCCAATGTTGTCCTAAATGACTGAGTGTGTAATCAAGTCTCCGTATAAATGCACACTGCTCCTTGATAGTATCAGGGCTTCTGTTTTAAGCGCAGAGTGAACCTTGAAGACAAAGGAACACACAGCCAGGGTCGCGATACTGTTGTGGCGAAGTTTTTAAAGCGGATTTTGGATTACAAAATGATTCCAAAGCCTTTAAACATTCTAGGTAGCACTGTGCAAGCAATTTATATTGAAATGGAAGGAGTATCGAACCACTGCAAAATTACCAAGCCCCGGCTGTCCCTCAAACTTCATCTCAAACAAGGAGAGGATGATCAGAGATGCAGCCAATGAGGCTATGATCACTCTGGGATTTGAACTACAGATAACTGCAGCTGAGTGTGGGAGATCTGTACAGTAGGACTACCAATCCGGTCGTGCACTGCCTCAAATCTGGGCTTTATGGAAGAGTGGCAAGAAGAAAAAGCCATTTCGCAAAGATATCCCATAAAACGTCTTGTTTAAAGTTTGACACAAAGCCACCTGGGAGACACACAAACATGTGGAAGAAGGTGCTCTGGTCAGATGAAACAAAATTGACTTTTTATGGCCACAATGCATACAAATATGTTTGGCGTAAAAAGCAAACACAGCTCATCACCTGAACACACCATCCCCCTCTGTCAAACATTGGTTGGTGGCAGCATCCATGGTTTGGGCCTGCTTTCTTCTAGCAGGGGACAGGGAAGATGGTTAAAATTGATGGGAAGATGGATGGAGCCAAATACAGGACCATACTGGAGAGGTAAACCTGGTTGGAGTCTGCAAAAGACTTGAGACTGGGACGGAGATTTATTTCCAAACAGGTCAATGTATCCAAAAATAAAGCCAAATCTACAATGGTAATGGTTCACAAATAGACTATCCAGGTGTTAGACTGGCCAAGTCAAGTTTCCAGACCTCGCAATCCAATCGAGAATCTGTGGAATCGCTGAAGATGCTGTTACAAAACGCTCTCCTCCAACCTCACTGAGCTCAAGCTGTTTTGAGGTAACGAATGGGCAAAGAATTCCAGTCTCTCGATGTGCAAACTGATAGACCTACCCCAAGCGACTTGCAGCTGTAATTGCAGCAAAAGGTGGCGCTTACAAAGTAATTAGCGCTAGGGGGCCCGGAGATAATATTGCACGCCCCTTTCAGTTTTTGATTTTGTTAAAAAAAGTTTAATGTTTCCTATAATTCGTTCACTTCACGATTGTGTCCACTTGTAGATTTTTGACAAAAAAATTACTTTTAGATCTTTATGTTTGAAGAAAACCTGAAAAGTGGCGAATGTTGAAGGTCAAGGGTGCCGAATACTTTGCAAGACATGTATATAGTCCCACAACATATAGTTTATCTTGGTTTCTGGGTTCATAAATAAAATGTTACTGACAAAACTGTCAAGCAAAGCACCGTAGGGGTTACTGCATGGGAGAGAAATAGGGAAAGCTAGCTACAACAATGGCCACTCTTGTCAAAGGTTCGATTCAGAAGGTTAGCGTTTCTGGTTGGGATCCCTACATGATTGCTTCAAGACTTGTGTCAAGGTACTTGTCTTTTTTAATTCCACTCGAATCTATATAATTCAGAACAGACCCTATTTGTGGCGGTCTGCTGCCACAGCCTTATTATAGAGCCTATGGGTCGTGCCCATAGTTCCGAGCCTAAATTGTAGGGTTGAGGCCGCGTCTGTCTTCTCTCTCTCAACTCGGTGAGGACTGTGGAGAGAAAGTCCTCCACTCCTAAGACCGCACAGAGCTTAAGAGCTGGCGTGTGTGATCACTCTCCCTCTCTGTCACAGATGCTGCGTACGTGTCATCTACAGCTAGACTCGCCCACCGCCTGTGACCGAGTGACGTAAGCCTCGATGAGCAAGGATGAGAAGTTCTTTAAGGTGTTGTAGTAGGCAGCAGGTACTAATATATTCGTTTGTGAATTATTAAAAGCACCTGTGTAATTTTTACAGCTGTCCATAAGCAAAATACATGTTAACTATATAACACAATGTGACCTTTTTAAGAAAATTAACCCTCACTATGTTTTTTTATGTATTCATAGGCTTAGAATTTAACTTATAAGTGTCCATGAGAGAGGAGGACTTCTCTTCCACCGTCTTCAACGGTGGTTTGAGAGAGAGGAAGACAGACGGCGGACCTAACCCTTATCAATTTGAGGCTCGCGAATAGTGGGAGACCCATGGCTTATAATATGTTGTGGCAGCTGACCGCCACAGAAATAGGTCTGTTTCTGAATTATATAGATTCGAGTGGAATAAAGTACGAGAGTATGTCACAAGTCTTGAGAGCCAATCCATGTAGGGATCAGACCCTGAATGCTACCTCATGTCTGAATCGAAACTTTGACAAGAGTGGCCATTTATGTAGCTTGCTTTCCCATATTCCCATGCAGTACCCCTACGGTGCTTGATTGACAGTTTTGTCTGTAATTTTATTTATGACCCAGACCCAGATAAACTATATGTTGTGGGACTATATACAGTGTCTTGCAAAAGTATTCGGCACCTTGAACTTTCAACATTTTAGCACATTTCATGACTTCCAAACATAAAGATATAACAATATTTTTTTGATCAAGATTCAACAAGTGGGGAACAATCGTGATTGGAACGAAATTTATAGGATAATTTAACTTTTTTAACAAATAAAAAAACTGGAAAAGTGGGGCGTGCAATATTATTCGGCCCCCTTGCGCTAATACTTTTGTAGCGCCACTTTTGCTGCAATTACAGCTGCAAGTCGCTTGGGGTATGTATATCAGTTTTGCACATCGAGAGACTGGAATTCTTGCCATTCTTCCTTTGCAAAACCAGTTGAGCTCAGTGAGGTTGGATGGAGAGCGTTTGTGAACAGCAGTCTTCAAGCTCTTTCCACAGATTCTCGATTGGATTCAGGTCTGGACTTTGACTTGGCCATTCTAAACCTGGATTACGTCTATTTGTGAACCATTCCATGTAGATTTGGCTTTATGTTTTGGATCATTGTCCTGTTGGAAGATAATCTCCGTCCCAGTCTCAAGTCTTTTGCAGACTCCAACCGGTTTTCTTCCAGAATGGTCCTGTATTTGGCTCCATCCATCTTCCCATCAATTTTAGCCATCTTCCCTGTCCCTGCTGAAGAAAAAGCAGGCCCAAACCATGATGCTGCCACCCACCTTGTTTGACAGTGGGGGATGGTGTGTTCAGAGGTGCTGTGCTGTGTTGCTTTTACGCCAAACATATTGTTTTGCATTGTGCCAAAAGTTCATTTTGGTTTCATCTGACCTGAGCACTTCTTCACATGTTTGACTGTGTTCTCCAGGTGGCTTGTGGCAAACTTTAAACAAAGACTTTTTATGGATATCTTTGCGAATGGCTTTCTTCTTGACTCCTTCCTAAAGCCCCAAGATTTGTGCCGTGCACGACAGATTGTTGTCCTAATGGGAAGACTCTCCCACACTCAGCTGCAGTTATCTTTTAGTCCATCCCAGAGTGATCATGGGCCTCTTGGCTGCGGGGGATCTATGATTGTCTTTCCTTGTTTGAGATGAAAGTTTGGAGGGGACAGCCGGGTCTTGGTAGATTTGCCGAGGTTCGATACTCTTCCTTTCATATAATTGCTTGCACAGTGCTCCTTGAGATGTTTAAGATTGGGAAATCTTTTTTGTATCCTATCGGCTTTAAACTTCTCCCACAAAAGTATCTCGGACTGGTGGTGTTGTTCCCCTTTGTCTTCACCTGGTTCACTCTGCGCTTAAACATGAACCTGAGACTTCAAAGAGCAGGTGCATTTATACGGAGACTTGATTACACACTCAGTCATTTAGGACGACATTGGATCATTCAAGATCCTCACTGAAATTCTGGAGTGAGTTTGAAGCATGAAAGTAAAGGGCAATAGAAATTGCCCGCCCCACTTTTAGTTTTTTATTGGTTAATTGTTTTAAATCTTCCAATAAATTTTGTTCACTTCACCCCGGTTGTGTCTCTACTTGTTTGTTGATTCATGACAAAAAATGAATTTATTATAATATTTATGTTTGAAGCCTGGAAATGTGGGAAATTTTGGTAAAGTTCAAGGGGGCCGATTACTTTCGCAAGACATCTGTTATTCATAATCTGCCTACCTATAACTGCGGCCACTACACCTCCTTGTCCCCAAGGGGAAAAACGTGTGATGCTATAGTAAACCCGAAGGCATTTTAGATAGAAAATGATACCCCAATGTGCACAAAAGAGACAGTAATTTAACACACGCGCAAAACATAAAGTGCATTTACTGTACACAAGTACAATAAACAATTATACAATGAAATTGCACACGATATAGTTACACTATAATACTAACAAAGAAAAAAAAAGTCCTAAGCTAAATTCATTTAAACAATAAAAGCAACTAATGACTAATACTCCTATATTGAACAACAATGTATTAACACTAATTATTCTATAAAACAAACCGCATATGCTAATAAAATCTACATAAATGTACAAGTATCGCAACCTGACAACGATGAAAAACGGTGCGTGAACAAAGGACTGGCCGTAAATATTACCTTACAGGACGTCTGCCTTCACTGAGACGTCAGCCTTCGCGGGCTGCTCCAAATGTTGGCGCCAGATTCAAAGTTCAAAATGTTTGTAAATATATGTCGCTGCAGATGGCACCTCAATGACGGTTTTAGGCAGGATAGTGGATCTTCAACTAATTTTCACTAAAGTGTTGTATAAATATGAAACGGATATGTATACATCACGATTGAGAACACGCATTTATACTGTGTATCAGATTTTGAGGGTGAGTTGTCCTTTAAGTAATGTATATTCTGTATCACTTTGTGCGAACAGCAGTGCCTCATAAATTGTAGCAAAATCACAAAGGCTATAAATGTGTGCCTTAAAGGGCAATCGTTTCTATATTGTCTACTTTGGGTAAATTTAAGATCATTGATCCATGGGGATTTACCTGTCATTGATTTCCTTCATTGCCATAATATACTCTCAATTATGATATGTCATAGTTATTAAAGCAGTAAAGAAAAGAGCATGCGGGTGGGGACAAAAATATAAGGGTTTTAAAAAGGTTAGTGTAACCTTAAGCCAAAGAGGTGCATTGAAGGGAAAAAACAACTTCCAATGAATGGGCTTTTTCTCTCTTAATCCATAATGTGAAAATGTATTAATTCAGAATTTTTTCTTTCCAATGAAATGACATAAAACAGATTTATAAAAGTTACAATCTGTGTACTTAATTGTTCTTCCCATATTGATAGATCAGGGGTCTCAAACTGTAGCTCGGGAGCCACCAAAGGAGATCGCCATCCCCTTACATGGTTAGCTTGCCAAAGGAAATGTAGACTTTTCACAACTACACTTCAAAATTACTTTTTGACCCATTACATAACTAGTATAAGTATAAATATAGGGTTATACAGGAATATGGTGTATTTTAGAGTGTTCTCCAAGTCTAGTCGTAAAGTAGCAGATCCATTTTCATTATGACTGCAAAATGAGTAGCTCTCTGCTGTTTGTTTGATTAAAGTAGGCTCTCTGATTAAAAAGGTTGGAGACCCTGTGATAGACTGTTGTCCTATAAGGGGGAATTGTGAACAATCAGAACAAAACATAAAGTCATAGAGTTATGTTATCTTCTCTATTTTTTTTTTTTACTTGCCATATGAGTCACTAATTGACAATTTGGTCGGACAGCTATATTACTGAGTGAAGGTGGTCCTTTTTTTACTCTTGAGCTGATCGAAAGATGTGACTGAGGCAGACATGAATGTGAAAAACTAGATGATAGAACCGTTCTGTTTTGATACGTACAATGCAGTTTAGTTCACATTTTTACTTTTTTTTTTTTTTTTTCATCAAACTATGTACAATTAGGATACTGTTTTTTTTTGGGGGGAAATATTCAAAATCCAAATTCCAATTACCTATATCTATAAATAACAAATTCCGTATTACACCAATCTACATATTTTCTAAACCTTTGGATTAAAGCAAGTTTATTTTTACATTGTTTTAAAAAAAAAGCAATTTTCAGGTGATATTATGGAACTCTGTATTAATTATACATTTTAAGAATTGTCTTAAATTGACTACCGCCCTTAAATGTTATTTTTCGAATTTTAATATTACAGGTTTCCCTTTCTTAGCTATTGTCAAAATCACCGATGCCGTCCCACTTTGACAATCAAGTGCTGTAAGGGCTGTCAATATCGCTTATTATCATTATAATATTTCAAATTTTGAAGTATAATCTCTTATTGTTCTGAGCATTGTGCATTGTTCCCTTTGTTGATGTATGTGGCAGGTTGTGATCGTCTTGTATAATAATTGCCGAGTGTTCATGCATTAGGAGGGGGAGGATGGTTTGAAACAGGAGCAGGCGACATCCTGCTCTGGCTTCAGTTTGATAATAAAAACTAAGCCTTTTGTCTGATGTGTACTTGTACCCAGAACACTTAGAATCAGATCACATTATATTTTAATATTGATATTTAGTCTCTCTGAAAATACTTTTTTTGATCAAAGCAAAACTTCATTTGGCATTTTCCAGCATGAATGTTTCTTGGTGGAGATTTCGTTTCCACACAATTTTGAGATTCGCTCGTGAAGAAAATAGTTCAAGAAACATCTAGGTCGTAGAGGGAACAGCTGCAGGTGAATATTCTTAATTTTTGTCTGTGGCGTAGGAGAAATATGGGCCACCCACATCTCTTTTTCATGAATGCATAGGGCATGACCCATTACTAGCTGATTTATTTGTTGTGCCTGGTTGAGCTGTCTGCGAAACTGATTTGTGTAAGATCTAATTTCCATGTGATAGCTGTATCTCTGAGCGTATCTTCAATGCCAAGAGTATTGCAGCAGGAAAATGGGATGCATTGTCACTGAATTCGTCAGAGTATTGTCTTTTTGTGTATGTCAAGAGATTTACATACTCTTGAGGATCAGCGTTGTCTTTTAATTCATTCTTTGTGTCGGCCTGAAAGATGGGGCTTGATTTTGTATTTATCATTTTTTTCCTACTGTTCTTTTTATTGTACGTTAACATTTCGTTTATTATTCCTTTTTTCTTTGTTATAGAACAATAAAAAAAAAAAGAGACTTTCACAAAAACATTACATTTATGTTCTATTCTAGTGGGTCAGTAGGGGCTCCTATTTTTGTTTGGAACCATGGTAGTGCGGAAAAACTGATTACAACAACTAGCTTTTATTTTATATTGATGAGCATTAATATGCATTGTCCCCATTCCAATAAACAAACACTATTCCTGCAAGTATGCCTAATGATACCTTGTTTTCCAAAAAGAGTTTGACAGTATTTGTAGGTCTTGTTTGTTAACTGCAGTATTCCGTTTTAATTCTCAAAGTAAGTAGCTGATGATATTTGGACTGTGTGAGCATGCAGTCCCCACAATGGATTAATAACACACAACCTATTTTACACAACATATCTGTAACAAGTCAAATTGAGACGCTGGTACTGTATTTCTCTCTCATGAACCACAAAAGATGAAAAGCAAGAATTCGAGAGCAAGCGGACAGGACAGCACGACAGCTTTGAGATCTCCAAGAGCTTGCTGCAAACCAATCTCCGCTTCAGACAGCCGCCCCTCCCCCACCGAGGGTGGGGGCTGTGGCGGGAGGCACACAGTGTTTCCCTGCTCCATGTAATGAAGCTGTAATCTTCTGGTGTCTGTCTGTCCCTTCGTGTGTGAACTGCAGACTCACTGAATACTACTGTGAAAAAGGCTTGCAATGCAGGCACTGTGCTTTTATGCTGCTGTTGTTTCAGCAGTGTACGCAAGTGGCCTAAGAGACTTTTGTGTTTTGTTCTGCTCATTGGTAGAGACAAAACATCTTGTTGTGCCACAAGACAAAACTTAACAAACTGTTTGGCGGATTCAAACAAATGAGATGAGAAACAACTCAAACATAGAAGGACATACATGTATTTACCTAGCTCCTTCCATTAACACTGTTTGGTTCTATAACTAGTTTTCACATACATTGTATTTATTGCCTGTCACATCATTAGATCACCTTTTTCAGATATAATTGAATAAAAATTGCTTATGTCAACGATCCTGACTACTGCCGACCCTAGTAGTTCCGCCATGATTCAACAGATGCGTATGGCTGAACACCAAGGGTCTGGAATCGAGTGCATTGCAAATTCCTTAGGAGATCAATAAATAATCGGCTGATCAGGATTGCCAGTGTAATGTAGGGTTTGCACCGCCTTATCAAGCGTGTCTCAGGCGCTATCGATAAGCAATCAAAGATGGCAAACATAAGTCCGTGAATAAAAAATAAAACAGTTTCAATATGACGAATCAGTACACAGATGTCACTTTTAATGCAATATGAGCAAAGTGTCGATTGGTTCTATGTTATATGTTAGTTAACTGTTCCTCCCCCCCCCCACCCCCCCCCCCCCCTTTTTTTCTTTACAACCACTACGCCGCTGGGATTGCCAGGTTGGATGGTACCCGCATTTTTTTATTCTTTGTAAAGAGGCTGGTAGGAAATAAATGAACAGAATCATGATAGCCCAGGTTGATTACATTACGTTTTTAGGCATAAAAATCTTTTGGGTGTTTTTTTTTGTTTTTTGGGCATTCTCGCAAGTTTAGGGTTGGAAAATCTTGACCGGCTATGGACCTATTGGAGTCATGTGCTGATTTGTGTTCTTTGATATCGTGAGTGAGTTGAAGTACACATCCATCCATTTTCTAACCCTTTAATCCATTTCTGGGAAAACGGGGGGTGGCCAGAGATGCCACCCAGTAACATGAGCACCAGCCCCTCACTGATCCTCCTGCAGGTGGTGAGGCACAGGAGGAGCGGACGCAGCTCTTGGCATAGCCTTGATCTTCCGTGGGGGCTTCTGGCAAAGTGGGGTTAAGTGTCTTGCCCAATGGACACAACGACTGCAGTCATCGTGGGGAGTAGGTGGGAGAAGGTCTTAATAAAGCTGTTTCAGTACAGTTGAAAATGATGAAATCTCACACAACCAAAGAGACAAAGTTAAGCTTTTCCTTGTCTACATTGTACAAGTGAGATGTCTTGACAGAGGCAAGGCACCGTCCTAGCTCTCTCTCAGGAAAAGTCTGAAGATTTCTCAGGCTGCAAGCCCTTTTGTTGAGCAGACACACTTCGTTTGCAGTTGGGAAAGGAAGAAACCAACAAAACAAAAGACACTTAGAATATTAAGCCACAAGACCTCACGGTGTCTTCCTGAAAGCTAATGAATTACAATACAGAGCATTCAGCACATAGCCACATATGATTTACCAAAAAGATAAATTAAAGTTACTATTCCAATATCTGTCTCCTGGTGGGCTCGATCCTCGACCTTCAGGCTCACCCCCAAGGCCAATGCTCTACCAACTGAGTTCTGTAGCCCAAGAGAACAGGACAAGTTTATAAATCTAATACAAGGATCTTTGTTACAAGGCCCCGCCTTCGGAATGATCCACTATGGTATAGGCCAGGACTGTGTGAGAAATGCAGCGATCTACAAGGGTTGGCGATTCGAGTAAAGGCTATTATTCGCACCTTCCGACGGTTGGTGTTCCCGCTCAAAGCTGGGGCCTCTTCCAGAGGCCTGGGAGCTTGAGGGTTCTCCACATATCTTTTCTGTTCCTAGCACTGCACAGTTTGGACAAGAATCTGCTGTAGCCAACGCCGCAGCCTCAGGGGTCACTGCCCCGAGTACACCTGATCACTTGCCTACTTTCCACTTTGGACCTCTTTTACATATTTCTTTTGTTTTACATCGCTGGGAATGCCCAAGTCCTCACGGGTTTTCATTGCCCTTTGCCTCCACTACAATGTCAGGTTGGTTCGCCATTACCATTCAGTCGGTCTTATCTGGAAGTCCCACAGAATCTTTGCACGAACTCATTTTCCACAAACCGTTGGAGAAGTTTCCCATTCACGCATCAGATGTTCCTGAACACTATATCAGGCTGCTTGGTTATGCCATGTCCTATAGGCTTTCCCTGCCAGCATATTGCACCCTGCAGTAAGGTTTTGGATGTCTCAGGGCTTTCTTTGTATGATGTGGTTTTTCTGGTGCGATATATTATTACACGGCTCCTCACAAACAGCAGTAGAAAACTCCATTGATTTGAATGTAATTTCACAACTTTCTACAGGTCATTATGATAGATAAACCACATCAGACATGACCAAGGGGTTGTCGGTTGTGGCAAAGAGAGGCCTGAGACAGATCCAAAACACCTAATTGCATGGCGCAAGATGCGGGCGGGAAGGCCTATATGGAAGGCTTAACAAGCGCCCCCTGATATAGTGTTCAGGAACAACCTGTGGCGGGAATGGGAAACTTCTCCAACGGTTGTGGAAAATGAGCGTGCAGCTTGTGTGGGACTTCTGTTACAAGACCGACAGAATGGTTACTGGCGAACCAACCTGACATTGTAGTGGTAGGACAAAGGGCTGATGAAAACGTGGTGTACGTGGGCTTTCCAAGCGATGGTAACATCAGACGTAATTTGTAAAATAGGTCAACGTGTGAAAGTTGGCAGTGATTCGGTGTACTCGGGGCCGTGAAACATGAGGATGGAGGAGTGGGCTACAGCAGATTCTTGGTCAGAAATGTGCAGTGCTAGGCTACACAACAGAATAGATATTGTGGGAGAACCTCAAGCACACAGGCCTCTGGTGGAGGACCCAAGCTTGGAGAGGGATTCTCAACCGCGGCAAGGTTGCGCATTAGCTGACTCTCGACAGACCCTTGTAGATCGCTGCATTTCTCACCACAGGTCAGTGCTATTCCATAGTGGAGTACATCCTTCAGAAGGGGCGGGGCCTTGTAAAAAAAGATCCTTGTATGGGATTGGATAAACTTGTCTTGTTATCATGGGCGACAGGAAACCTCAGTTGGTAGGAGCTTGGCCTTTGAGCCTGAAGGTCGTGGGTTCGAGCCCACCAGGAGGACTGTATTGGAATTGTAACTTAATTTTTCATTTTGGTAATCATATGTGGCTATGTGTGAATGCTCTGTATTGTAATTCACTTTCGCTTCAGGGAAGGGTCACCGGGAAAGGTCTCCTTCTGGGGAGCTTATATGCTAAGGTGTCTTTGGTTGTGTTGGTTTTCTTCCATTCCCTTCTGAATACGAAGTGTGTCTTGCTTTACCAATAGGGGCTTGCCGACTTTGTGAATCTCAGATTGGCCTGAGAGAAGGCTAGGGTCTGATGCCTGCCTCTGTCAAGACATTCTCCTTGTACAATGTAACAAGTAAAAGATAACTTGGTCTCTTTGTTGTGTGAGATTTAATCAGGTTCAACTGCTAGCTGAAATCAGCTATATTAAGACTTTCCACCTTACTACAACTGATGACGCTGTCGTTGTGTCCTTGGGCAAGACACTTAACCTCCACTTTGCCTGAAGCCCCCACTGGAAAGATCAAGGCTATGACATAGGAGCGGGCGGCCATCCTCTGATGGGACTCACCACCTGCAGGAGGGATCATTGAGGGGTGGTGCTCTGTGTTACATGGGTGGCCTCTCTGCACCCCCCTTCCCAGAAATGGATTAAGGGGTAGAATATGGTTTGGATGTGTTCCTGTCAACCACTCACATCCAATTACACAAATTCTGCACATGACTCCAATGGGGTGCCTTAGCCGGCCAAGATTTTCCATCCCTAACTTGCGAGAATGCCCAAAAAACAAAAAAAAACCTCCTGAATGATTTTTTGCTAAAAACGTAATGTAATCAACCTGGGCTTCATGATTCTGTTCATTTATTACATACAAGCCTCTTTACAACGAAAAAAAAAATGCGTGGTAACCATCAACCTGGGCACCCTGCCGGTAGTGTTGGTTAAACAGGAACAGTTACGTAAATCATAAACATGAACCATCGAATCTTGCCTCCATATTGCAGTAAAGTGAATCTGTGTCTTGATGCGTTCATATTTAAACTAGGTTTATGTTGTATTCACTGACTTAATGTTGTGCCCTTCTTGGATCTGCGATCGCTGCGCCTGGAGTCACGCTTGAGAAGGCGGTTGCAAACCCTACATTACCACTGGCAATCCTGATCAGCGGATTTATTTTTTGATCTCCTGATAGGATTTTGCAATGCCTCTCGATTCCAGTCCTAGTGTTCAGCCCTACGGCCTCTGGTGGGAGCATGGCGGAATACAAGGGTCTGGCAGGAGTCTGGATCGATGAGCATAGCATTTTTTCAATTATATTTGAAGAAGGTGATTTTCGTGTTCTAATGATGTGAAAGGCCATAAATACAATGTATGTGAAAACTAGTGATAGTAACCAAACAGTTGTTAATGGAAGGAGCTAGGATAAACTAACATGTATTTGCATTTCTATGTTGTGGTTGTTTCTCATCTGCATTTGTTTGAAATACGCAAACTGTTGTTATTGGTTTTGGTCTTGTGGCACAACAAGATGTTTTTGTCTTCTTCAAATGAGCAGAACATACTCAAAAGTTATCCTTAGGGCCAATTGCGTACTCTGCTTGAAACTAACAGCAGATATAAAGCACAGTGCCTGCATTGCCAAGCCTGTTTTTTTTTCCCCCCCCCCCCAACCTGCAGTTGTTTTGTGTGTGGTTCTGTTCACACACGATGGGACAGACAGGACCCACAGAGTATTACTGCTTTCATGTACTGCGAGCAGTGGGGAACAATGAGTGTTGTTGTGCGCTCCCGCAATAACTAGCCCCACCCACGGTGTGGAGGTGCGTGGCGCTTGTCTGAACGCGGAGATTGGTTGCTGTAGCAAGCTCTTGGATGATCTCCAAAGCTGTGTGGCTGTCTGTGCCGCTTTCTCTCGCATTTGCTTTTCAAGCTATTGTGTTTCTGTTGAGAGATAAATACAGTATCCCAGCGGTCTCAGTTGGACTGTTACAGGTATATGTGTGTATTAGGGTTGTGTATGTATTACATTGTTGGGGACTGCATGCTACACACAGTCCAAATAAATCATCAGTACTTAATTTGAGAATTAAAAAGGAATACTGCTGTGAACAAACAAGACACAACATACTGTCAAAATCTTTGAGAAAACCATGGTATCATTTTGCTTCCTTGGCGGAATAGAAAAAAGTTTGTTTATTGGAGGGGACAATGCATATTAATGCACACAATATAAAATAAAGCTAGGTTGTTATCTGTTTTCGCATCCATGTCCAAAAAAAAATTGGAGCCCTACTGACCACATAGAATAAACTTAAATGTCAAAAATGTTTTTGGTGAAAGTCTATTTTTTTTGTTATTGTTCATTAAACAAAGAAAAAAGGGAATAATAAACAAATCTTGAGTTAAGTACAATAAAAAGTATAAGGAAAAAAAATGATAAAGACAAATCAAACCCATCTGTCATGGAGACACAAAGAATGTGAATTAAAATGACACCGCTGATCCTCAGATGTATGTAAATCTCTTGACATTCACAAAAGAAAATAACATCTGACGAATCATGTGACAATGCGATCCCCATTTCCTGCTGCAATAATCTTGGCATGTGAGATACGCTAGAGATACAGCTATCATTGGATATAGGTTTTACACAAAATCAGTTTCGCAGACCAGTCAACGCAGCACACTCAAATAAATCAGCTTAGAGTAAGGGGCATGCACTATGCATGCATGACCAAAAGAGATGGGTTGGGCCCAGTTTTCTCCTACGCCACAGACAAAATTATTAAAATATTCGCCTGCAACGTGTTCCTTCGGACCTAGATGTTTCCTTGAACTATTTTCTTTCAAGAGCGAATTCAAAGATGTGTGGAATGCGAAAAACTCACAAGAAACATTCATGCTGGAAATGCCAAATGAGTTTTGCTTGGACAAAAAAAAGTATTTTTGTAGTGACGTAAATATCAATAGTAATTTAATGTGGATGTCTCGGATTCTAAGTTTTCCTGGTGTACAAGTACACAATAAGACAAAAGCTTAGTTTTTATTAAGCATAACTGAAGCCAGAGCAGGATGTTGCCCTGCTCCTGTTTAAACCATTTACTCCCAATCTAATGCTTTTGAACCACGCTGCTTTTATTATAAGAAGATCACACCTCCACAACATAAACAAAGGAACAAATGCTCAATGCTTAGACAATAAGAGATTATTAATTAAATATTTGAATATTTAATGATAATAAGCGTTGATTGAACAGCACTTGACATCCTTGATTGGTTCAAAGGGGACGGCATCGGGGACTTTTGAGCTATAGATAAGAGAGGGATAACCCTGTAATAGTATAATTCGTTAAATAAATTTTAAGGCTGTAGTCATTTAATACCAATTCTTAAAATGTATAATTATTCAGAGTTCCAGATATATCTCCTTAAAGATTGCATTTTTTTTTTATACAATGTAAAAATAAACCTTGCTTTAATCCAATGGTTTAGAAAATATGTAGATTTGTGGTAATACTGATTTGTTATTTTTAGATATATGTATTGGATTTGGCTTGTATATTTCCCCCAAAAAAAAACATATCTAATTGTACATAGTTTGATGAAAAAAAAAAAAAAAAAGTAAAAATGTGAACTAAAACTGCATTGTCGTATCAAAACTGTACGGTTTTATCACTAGTTTTCACAGTTGTCTGGCCTTGTTCACATCTTTCGGATTTTTGATTTCAGCTCAAGAGGGTGGAAAAAAAAAAGGACCACCTTCATCAGTTAATTAGCTTGTCAGTCAAATTGTCACTTAGTGGACTCTTATGGCAAGTTAGAGAAGATAAAATAACTCTATGACTTTATGTTTTGTTCTGATTGTTCACATTCCCCTTTATGACAACATCTATCCGCTGGGGTCTCCAACTTTTTCTAAATCAGAGAGCTACTTTAATACAAACAAACAGGAGAGAGCTATCATTTTTGCAGTATTAATGTAAATGGATCTAAAATTACGACTAAACTGGAGAAACAGCTTCTAAACTACACCATTTTTACTGTATAAACCTATATTTATACTTATAATAGATATGTATTGGGTCAAAAAGTATTTGTTTAGTGTATTTGTTAAAAAAGTTACTTTTCTTTGGCTAGTACTGTAAGGGGTTGGCGAGCTTATGGTGGTCCCGGTACAGGGGTTGGAGACCCCGATCTATCATATATGGGGAGAACAATGTAAGTACACAGATGTAACTTTTAAAATTCGGTTTTATGGTCATTTCATTGGAAATGTAATAATTAGGATTAAATACATTTTCACTTGTATGGATGAAGAGAGAAACGCCCTTTCATTGGAAGTTTTATATTTCCCTGCAATGCGCCTCTTTGGTGAAGGTTACACTTTTACCTTTTAAAACCTTGTATATTTTGTCCACCCGAATGTCTTTCTTTACTGCTTGAATAACAGAAATTCATTAATGAGAGTAGATTTCTGGCATTGTAGGAAAATCAGATGGACATGGTAATTCCCATAGGTCAATGATGCTTATATTTACACAAAGTAGACAACTATAAGAAACGATTTGCCCCTTTAAGGCACAATTTATGCCAATTTGTGATTTGCTACAATTTATGAGCACTGCTGTCTGGCCACAAATGATAAAGATATACATTACTAAAGGACAACTCACCCTCAAATCTGATAAACAGTATTATAAATGCGTGTCAATAGTGTGTGTATACATATCCGGGTCTTTATTTTAATCAATTTAGGAAAATTAGTTGAAAGATCAACTTTCAGCCTAAAACCGTCAGTGAGGTGCCATTGCGGCGACTTATATTTATACTTTGAACTTTGAATTGGCGCCAAAATTGGAGCAGCCGGAAGGCTGACGTCTGCAGTGAGGCTGACGTCTGAGGTATCTGTACGGACCAGTCTTGGTTCACCGCCCGTTTTTCATCGGTTTGGTCTGGTTTGCGATTACTTGAGCATGTAGGTAGAATTTTTTATTAGCATAGCGGTTTGGATTATAGATACTAGTTGTTAATAGCATTGTTGTTCAATATTGGAGTTTTAGTCATTAGTTGCTTTTATTGGTTAAATGATTTTAGCTTCGGACTTTTGTTAGTATTTATAGTGTTCTATATCGTGTGCAATACTTGTTAATTGTTTATTGTACTTGTGTTACAGTAAATGTACTTTTATGTTTGTGCGTGTGTTAAATTCACTGTCTCTTTTGTGCACCATTGGGGTATCATTTCTATCTAAAATGCCTTCGGGGTTTCTATGCAGCACACGGTTTTCCCTTGCGGGACAAGGAGGTGCCCGTGGCGCTGGTTATTGTGGCAGAGTTTCGAATATTAACAGTGTCTTGCGAAAGTATTCGGCCCTTGAACTTTTCACATTTCGCCACATTACAGGATTCAAACATTAAAATATATTAATATTTTAATTTTTTTGTCGATGGAATCAAAACAAGTAGACAATCGTGAAGTGGAACAAAATATTTATTGGATGATTTAAACTTTTAACAAATAAAAAACTGAAAAGTGGGGGTGCAATTTTATTTGGCCTTTACTTTTCAGTGCAGCACAACTCACTCCAGAGTCTGTGAGGATCTTTGAATGATCCAATGTTGTCCTAAATGATCTGATGTGTGTAATCAAGTTCCGTTTTATAAGCTCTGCTCTTGATTAGTATCAGGGTTCTGTTTAAGCGCAGCTCAGAGTGAACCAATGAAGACAAAAAAAAAGGAACACACCAGCCAGGTCGATGATACTGTTGTGGGAGAAGTTTAAAGCCGGATTTTGGATACAAATAGATTTCCAAGCTTTAACATTCAAGGAAGCACTGTGCAAGCAATTATATTGAAATGGGAAGAGTATCGAACCACTGCCAAATCTACCAAGGACCCGGCTTTGTCCCGCCAAACTTTCATCTCTAACTAGGGTAAGACTGATCAGGAGATGCCGCCAAGGGCCCTTGATCACTCTGGATGGAACTACGATAACTGCAGCTGGGTGGAGCGGTTTGTCCATAGGACAAAACAATCAGTCGGTGCACTGCACAAATCTGGGCTTATGGAAGGTGGCAAGAAGAAAGCCCATTTCGCAAAGATATCCTTAAAAAGTCTTGTTTAAAGTTTGCCACAAGCCCCTGGGGACACACCTAAAATGTGGGAAGAAGGTCTCTGGTTCAGATGAAAAAACCAAAATTGAACTTTTTGCACAATGCAACACAAATATTTTTGGCGTAAAAGCAAAACAGCCTCATCAACCTATTGATACACCATCCCCCACTGTCAAACATGGTGTGGAAGCATCATGGTTTGGGCCTGCTTGTTCTTCAGCAGGGACAGGGAAGATTGCTCCTTAAAATTGGGATGGGGAAGTGGATGGAGCCAATACAGGCCATACTGGAAGAACACCGGTATGGAGTCTTCTGCAAAAGACTTGAGACTGGGACGGAGATTTATTTCTACAGGACAATGATCCAAAAATAAAGCCAAATTACAATGGAATGGTTCACAAATAGACGTATCCAGGTGTTAGAAATGGCCAAGTCAAGTCCAGACCTGAATCCAACGAGAATCTGTGGAAATTAGTGCTGAAGATTATGCGTTCACAAAGTCTCCATCCAAACCTCACTGAGATCAAGATGTTTTGCAGGAAGAATGGGCAAGAATTCAGTCCTCGATGTGCAAACTGATTGACATACCCAAGCGACTTGGCTGTGTAATTGCAGCAAAAGTGGCGTACAATTAGTATTAGCGCAAGGTAGGGGCCCGAATTAATATTGCACGCCCCCACTATTAGTTTTTTATTTGAAAAAAAGTTTATAATCTATCCTATATATTTCGTCTCCACTTCACGATTGTGTCCAATTGTTGATTCTTGACAAAAATTAATTTTTCTTAGTCTTTATGTTTGAGCTGAATAATGTGGCGAAATGTTGAAAGGTTTTTCAAGGGTGCGAATACTTTGCAAGGAACTGTTTATAGTCCCACAACATATAGTTTATCTTGGTTGGGTTCAATAATAAAATGTACTGACAAAACTGTCAAGCAAAAGCACCGTAGGTGATACTGCTTGGGAATATGGGAAAGTAGCTTAATAAATGGCCACTCTTGTCAAAGGTTCGATCAGAAGGGTTAGCGTTTCCGGGCTGGATCCCTTCATGATTGTCTCAAGACTGTGACAAGTACTTGTACTTTTTATTCCACTCGAATCTTGATAATTCAGAAACAGACCCTATTCTGTGGCGGTTGGCCACAGACTTAATAGAGCCATGGTCTGCCACTAGTTCGCGAGCCTCAAATTGATTGGGTGAGGGCCGCAGTCGGTCTTCTCTATCTTCAACTCCTGGTGGAGGGACGGTGGAGAGACGTCCTCCACCTACTTAAGACAGCACAGAGCATACAGAGTGGAGTGTGTGATCACTCTCCATCTCTGTCAAGCCAATGCTGATGTCAAGTGTTCAATCACAGCTAGACACGCCCCCCGCCTGTCGAGTGACGTAAAAGCCTCGATGAGCAGGGATGAGATAGTTCTTTAAGTGTAAAGGCAGGCTCCTATAAATTTCGTTTGGTGAAATTATTAAAGCCACACTGTGTATAATTTTTTCAGTGTCCATATTGCAAAAAATGTTAAATAATAAAAAATGTGACTTTTTTAATGAAAATTAACCTCCACTATGTTTTTTTTTATTGTATTCTTAAGGCTCTAGAAATTAACTTATAAGAGTCATGAGAGAGGAGGATACTCTCCAACCGTCCTCACGGAGGTTGAGAGAGAGAGACAGACGGGGCCCTCAACCTATCAATTTGAGGCTCGGAATAGTGGGCCGACCCATGGCTCTATAAAAGTCTGGTGGCAGTCGACCGCCTCAGAATAGGGTTGTTTCTGAATTATATAGATTCGAGTGGAATAAAAAGTAGAAGTACTTGCAAGTATTGAAGAGCAATCATGTTAGGGATCAGACCCAGAAACGCTAACCTGTCTGTATCGAACACTTTGACAAGAGTGGAATTTATTGTGCTCGCTTTCCCTATTTCCCATGCAGTAACCCCTAGGGCTTTGCTGGACAGTTTGTCGTACATTTTCTTATGAACCCGACCAAGATAAACAATATGTTGTTTTTTTGGACTATATAAGTGTCTTGAAAAGTATTCGGCACCTTGAACCTTTCAAATTTAGCCACTTTTCTAGGCTTCCAACTTAAAGATATAAAAATAATTTTTTGTCAAGGAATTCAAACAGTGGGACACAATGTGAAGTGGACGAAATTGGATTGATTATTTAAACTTTTTTATCAAATAAAAAACTGTAAAAAAGTGGGGGCGTGCATATATTCGGCCCCCTTGCGTAGATCTTTGTAGGCCACCTTTTGCTGCCATTACAGCTGCAAGTCGCTTGGGGTTTGTATATCAGTTTTGCACATCGAGAGACTGGAATTCTTTGCCCATTTTCCTTGCAAACCAGCCTTGAGCTCAGTGAGGTTGGATGAGAGAGCGTTTTGTGAAACAGCAGTCTTCAGCTATTTCCACAGGATTTCTCGATTGGATTCAGGTCTGGACTTTGACTTGGCCATTCTAACACCTGGATAGTCTATTTGTGGAACCATTCCATTGTAGATTTGGCTTTATGTTTTGGATCATTGTCCTGTTGGAGATAAATCTCCGTCCCAGTCTCAGTCTTTTGCAGACTCCAACCGGTTTTCTTCCAGTATGGTCCTGTATTTGGCTCCATCCATCTTCCATCAATTTTAGCCATCTTCCCTGTCCCTGCTGAAGAAAGCAGGCCAAACCATGAATGCTGCCACCACCATGTTTGACAGTGGGGTTGGTGGTGTTCAGGGGTGATGAGCTGTGTTGCTTTTACGCCAAACATATCGTTTTGCATTGTGGCCAAAAAGTTCAATTTTGGTTTCATCTGACCAGAGCACCTTCTTCCACATGTTTGGTGTGTCTCCCAGGTGGCTTGTGGCAAACTTTAAACAAGACTTTTTATGGATATCTTTGACGAATGGCTTTCTTCTTGCCACTCTTCCAATAAAGCCCAGATTTGTGCAGTGCACGACTGATTGTTGTCTATGGACAGTCTCTCCCACCTCAGCTGCAGTTATCTGTAGTTCATCCTGATGATCATGGGCTCTTGGCTGCATCTCTGATCAGTCTTATCCTTGTTTGAGTTGAAAGTTTGGAGGGGACAGCGGGTCTTGGTAGATTTGCAGTGGTTCGATTACTCCTTCCATTTCAATATAATTGCTTGCACCAGTGTCCTTGAGGATGTTTAATGCTTGGGAAATCTTTTTGTATCCAAATCCGGCTTTTAAACTTCTCCACAACAGTATCTCGGACCTGGCTGGTGTGTTCCTTTGTCTTCAAGGTTCACTCTGCGCTTTAAACAGAGACCTGAGACTATCAAAGAGAAGTGCATTTATACGGAGATTACTGATTACACATCAGTCATTTAGGACAACATTGGATCATTCAAAGATCCTCACTGAACTTCTGGAGTGAGTTTGCTGCATGAAAGTAAGGGGCCCAATATTCATATTGCACGCCCCACTTTTCAGTTTTTTATTTGTTAAAATGTTTTAAATATCCAATAAATTTTGTTCCACTTCACGATTGTGTCTTACTTGTTGTTGATTCATGACAAAAAATAATTAAAATATTATATATTTATGTTTGAAGCCTGAATGTGGCGAAATGTTGAAAGTTCAAGGGGGCCGAATACTTTCGTCAAGACACTGTATATTCTTAAAACTCTGCCACTATAAACCTGCGGCCACTACACCTCCTTGTCCCCAAGGGAAAACGTGTGCTGCATATAGAAACCCCGAAGGCATTTTAGATGAGAAATGATACCCCAATGTGCACAAAACGAGACAGTAATTTAAACACCACGCTCAAACATAAAGTAGCATTTACTGTACACAAGTACAATAATACAATTAACAATGAAATTGCACACGATATAGAACACTATAATACTAAAAAAGTCATAAGCTAAAATCATTTAACCAATAAATAGCAACTAATGACTAAAACTCCAATATTGAACACAATGCTATTAAACACTAATTATCTATAATACAAACCGCTTAGCTAATAAAAATCTACCTAAATGGACAAGTAAATCGCAAACCTGACAAAACGATGAAAAAACGGGGCGTGAACAAGTCTGGGCCGTATATATACCGCAGGACGTCAGCCTTCAACTGCAGCGTAGCCTTCGGGATGCTACAATGTTGGCGCCTGATTCAAAGTTCAAATGTGTAAATATAAGTCGCCTGCAGATGGCACTCACTGACGGGGGTTTTAGGCAGAAAGTTGATATTTCAAACTAATTGTCACTAAAGTGATATAAAGATATACCCGGATTTGTATACAAACAATATGGACACGCATTTATACTTGTTTATCAGTTTTGAGGGTGAGTTGTCCTTTAGTAAGGTATTTCTTTATCATTTGTGGCGCAACCGCAGTGCTCATAAAATTTTAGCAAATATACAATGGCTTTAAATGTGTGCCTTAACAGGGCAATCGTGTCTATATTGTTCTACTTTGTGTAAATCTATGATCATTGCATGGGGAATTACTGTCCAGTGATTTTCCTTCCAATGCCATAATTTCTACTCTCATTATGTATATTTCATGTAATTCAAGCAGTAAAGAAAGAGCATTCGGGTGGAAATAAATATACAGGGTTTTAAAAAGTATCGTGTAAACCTTCAAGCCAAAGAGGTGCATTTGCAGGGGAAAAAAAAATCTTCCAATGAAAGGGCTTTTCTCTCTTAATCCATACATGTGAAATGTTATTTATTCCTAATTATTACATTCCAAATGAAATGACATTAAAACAGGAATTTTAAAAGTTACATCTGTGTTATACTTACATTGTTCTTCCCATATATGGATAGGGGATCAGGGGTCTTCCACCCTGTAGCTCGGGAGCACCAGTAGCTCGCCATCCCCTTACAGGTAGCGTTGCCAAAAGAAAACTTTAGACTTTAACAAATACACTTAAACAAATACTTTTTGGACCATTTACATATCTATTATAAGTATAAATATAGGGTTATACAGTAATATGGGTGTATTTTAGAAGTGTTCTCCAAGTTTAGTCGGTTTTATTAGATCCATTTTTCATTTATGACTTACAAAAATGAGTAGTCTCTCTGCCTGTTTTGTTTGTATTAAAGTAGCTCTCTGATTAAAAAAGGTTGGAGACCCCTGTGATGATGTTGTCATAAAGGGGAATGTGAAACAATCAGAACAAAACCATAAAAGGCATAGAGTTATGTTATCTTCTCTCTACTTTGACCTATGAGTCACTAATTGACAATTTGGGACTGACTAGCTAATTAACTGTACGTGAAGGTGGTCCTTTTTTTCACTCTTGAGCTGATCGTAATAGATGTGACAGAGGCCAGACATTACATGTGAAAACTAGTGATAGAACCGTACTGTTTTGATACGTACAATTGCAGTTTAGTTCTCACATTTTACTTTTTTTTTTTTTTTTTCTTCAAAACTATGTACAATTAGATATGTTTTTTTTGGGGGGAAATATACAAATCCAAATCGAATACATTTATCTATAAATAACAAATCAGTATTACATCCAATCTTTTTTATTTTTTGTTTTTTTTTTTTTTTTTTTATTTTTTTTTTTATCTTTTTATACAATTTTTTCTAAACCCTTTGGATTAAAGCAAGGTTTATTTTTACATTGTTTTAAAAAAATGGCAATCTTTAAGGTGAGATTCTGGAACTCTGAATTAAATTATACATTTTAAGAATTGTATTAAATTGACTACAGCCCTTAAAATGTTATAGTTTACGAATTTATAATATTCCAGGTTTCCCTTCTCTTATCTATAGCTCAAAATCCACGATGCCGTCCACTTTGACCAATCAAGTGATGTCAAGGGCTGTCAATCAGTCGCTTATTATCATTAAAATATTCAATATTTGAATTAATATTCATGCTTATTGTCTGAAGCATTGTGCATTGTTCCTTATGTTTATGTATGTGGGAGGTGTGATCTTCCTTTATAATATAAGCCAGCGTGTTCAAGCATTAGATGGGAGATGGTTTGAAAATAGGAGCAGGGCAGTAATCCTGCTCTGGCTGCAGTTTTGCTAATAAAAACTAAGCTTTTGTCTGATTGTGTACTTGACCAGGAAAACTTAGAATCAGGCATCCACCATTAAATAATATTGACTATTTACGTCACTTAGTAATTTATTTTTTTTGATCAAAGCAAAACTCATTTGGCATTTCAGCCATGGATTGTTTCTTGTGAGATTTCCGAATTCCCACACATCTTTGAGATTCGCTCTGGGAAAGAAAATAGGTTCAAGGAAACATCTAGGTCCGTAGAGGAACACGTTGCAGGCTGTATCTTCTTAATTTTTTGTCTGTGGCGAGGCAGAAAACTGGGCCACACCCATCTCTTTTGTCATGCATGCATAGTGCATGACCCATTACTAAGCTGTTTATTTGTTGTGCTGCGTTGAGCTGTGCTGCGGAAACTGATTTGTGTAAAGATAACCTATTTCCTGTGATAGCTGTATCTCTGAGCGTATCTCACATGCCAAGATTATTGCAGCAGGAAATGGGGATCGCATTGTCACTGAATTCGTCAGATGTTCATTTTCCTTTTTGTTGAATGTCAAGAGATTTACATACATCTGAGGGATCAGCGTTGTCGTTTAATTCATTCTTTGTGTCGGCCATGAAAGATGGGTTGATTTTGTCTTTATCATTTTTTTCCTTTTCTTTTTATTTGTACGTTAACATTTTGTTTATTATTCCTTTTTTCTTTGTTATTGAACAATAAAAAGAAAAAATAGACTATCACAAAAACATTTACATTTATTGTTTTTTCTAGTGGTCTGTAGGGCTCCTATTTTTTGTTTGGACTATGGATTTGCGAAAACAGATACCAATACTAGCTTTATTTTATATTGATGTGCATTAATATGCATTGTCCCCATCCATTAAACAAACACTATTCTGCAAAGTATGCAAATGATACATGTTTTCTCAAAGTGATTTTTGACAGTATGTTGTGGTCTTGTTTGTTCACAGGCAGTATCTCCTTTTTAATTTCTCAATAGTAAGGTACTGATGATTTATTTGGACTGTGTGTAGCATGCAGTCCCACAATGTAATAAAATCACAACCCTACTACACACATATACCTGTAACCAGTCCAACTTGAGACCGCTGGTACTGTATTTCTCTCTCATGAAACACATTAGATGCAAATAAGCAGAATTCGAGAGAAAGCAGGGGCACAGACCAGCCACGACAGCTTTGAGCCTCTCCCAGAGCTTGCTGCAACCAATCTCCGCTTCAGACAGCGCCACCTCCACCACCGTGGGTGGGGCTGTTGGCGGGAGCGCACACATTGTTTCCTGCGCGCTGTAATGAAGCGAGTAATCTATGGTGGTCTGTCTGTCCCTTAGTGTGTGAGACAACATGCAGACACACTAAACACTGTTGAATACAGGGCTTGCAGGCAGGCACTGTGCTTTTATGCTGGATGTTGTTGCAAGCAGAGTACGCAATTGGCCCTAAGGAGACTTTGAGTTTTGTTCTGCTCATTTTGAAGAAGACAAAAACATCTTGTTGTGCCACAAGACAAAAAACAATAAACAACTGTTTGGCGGATTTCAAAAAATGAGATGTGAAACAACACAACATAGAATGCAATACCTGTATTTACCATAGCTCCTTCCATTAACAACTGTTTGGTTCTATCACTAGTTTTCACATACATTTTATTTATGGCCATGTCACCCACATTAGATCACCTTTTCATATATAATTGAAAAAATGCTATGCTCATCGATCCTGACTCTGCCAGGACCTTGTAGTTCCGCCATGCTCCACCAGTGGCGTAATGGCTGAACACAAGGGTCTGGATAGCGAGAGATTGCAATTTCCTTCAGGAGATCATAAAATAATCGGCTGATCAGGATTGCCAGTGTATGTAGGGTTTGCACCGCCTTCTCAAGGTGTCTCAGGCGGCAGCGATAGCAAATACCAAGATGGCAAACATTAGTCAGTGAATAAAAATATAAACAAGTTTAAATATGAAACGAATCAAGACACAGATGTCACTGAATAATGCAATATGAGGTTGATGTCGATGGTTCTATGTTATATGTTTACGTAACTGTTCTGTTTACAAACACTACGCGGCAGGGTTGCCAGGTTGGATGGTTACCCGCATTTTTTTTTTCTTTGTAAAGAGGCTTGTAGGTAATAAATGAACAGAATCATGATAGCCCAGGTTGAATTACATTAACGTTTTTAGGCCAAAAAATCATTCTGGGTGTTTTTTTTTGTTTTTTGAGGGCATTCTCGCAAGTTTAGGGTTGGGAAAATCTTGCCGGCTATGACCCCATTGGAGTCTTGTGCTGAATTGTGTACTTTGATGTGAGTGGTTGAAGGAACACATCCATCCATTTTCTACCCCTTAATCCATTTCTGGGAAGGGGGGGTGGCCCAGAGATGCCACCCAGTACACATAGCACCAGGCCCCTCACTGATCCTCCTGCAGGTGGTGAGTCCACAGGAGGTATGGCCGCCCGCTCTATGGCATAGCCCTTGATCTTCCAGTGGGGGCATCAGGCAATGTGGGGTTAAGTGTCTTGCCCAAGGACACAACGACAGCAGTCATCAGTGGGAGTAGGTGGAGAAGGTCTTATAAATGCTGTTTCAGCTAAAGTTGACACTGATGAAAATCTCAAACAACAAAGAGCAAAGTTAAATCTTTTACGTGTTTACTTTGTACTAGGAGAATGTCTTGACAGAGGCAAGGCACAGACCCTAAGCCTCTTTCAGGGACAAGTTTGAGATTCCACAGTCTTGCAACCTTTTGGTAGAGCAAGACACCACCTTCGTATGCAGATGGGATAGGAAGAACAAACACAACAAAAGACATTAGCTTATAAGCTCCCCAGACCTCCCTGGTGTACTTACTGAGCTAAAGTGTATTACCACAGAGCATCAGCCATAGCCACATATGATGTACCAAAATGATAAATTAATTTACATTCCAATATCAGTATCTGGTGGCTCGAACCACACCTTCAGGCTCAAAGGCCATGCTCTACCAACTTGAGTTTCTGTCGCCAAGTAACAGTACAAGTTTATCCAATCACATACAAGGATCTTTTTCAAAGGCCCCGCCTTCTGAAATGTATCCTCTAATGGAATAGGCCCCCCCCCCCCCCCAAGACCTGTGTGAGAAAAATGCAGCGATCTACAAGGGGTTGGCGTGAGTCAGGCTAATGCTCACCTTTAGCGGTGGTGATCCTCTCCAAGCTTGGGTCCTCTACCAGATGCCTGGGAGCTTGAGGGTTATCCACTAATATCTTTTCTGTTCCTAGCACTGCACAATTTCTGGACCAGGAATCTGCGTGTAGCCCACTCCTCCAGCATCAGGGTCACTGCCCCGAGTACAACGATCAACTGCCAACTTTCACTTTGACATATTTTTACATATTTCTTCTGATGTTATCAATCGCTTGGTATTGCCAAGTCCACCACGGTTGTTCATCTGCCCTTTGCCTACCACTACAATTTCAGGTTGGTTCTGCCATTACCATTCAGGTCGGTCTGTATCTGGAAGTCCCCAGAATCTTTGCACGCTCATTTTCCACAAACGTTGGAGTTGGAGAAGTTTCCATTCCGCACACGATGGTTCCTGACAACACTATATCAGGCGCTTGGGTTATGCCATTCCTTATAGGGCTTTCCCTGCAGCATATTGCACCCTGCAGTAATGTTTTGGATAGTCTCAGGTTGCTTCTTTGTCTGATGTGGTATATCTGGGAGTATATTCTATTACACGGCTCCTCACAAAGCAGCAGTAGAACACTAACATTGATTTGAATGTAATTACAAAACGTTCTAACAGGTCATTATTTATAGATATACCACAATCAGACAAGACCACGGTGTCGGTTGTGCAAAGGAGGACCCTGAGACGATCCAACACATAATTGCAGGGAGCAAGATGCTGGGCAGGGAAGGCCTATATTGGAATTGCATAACCAAGCGCCTGAGATAGTGTTCAGGAACATCTGTGCGAGAAATGGGAAACTTCTCCTAACGGTTGGGAATAATGAGCGTGCAACGTCTGTGGGACTTCCAGATACAGACCTGACTGAATGGTTATGGCGAACCAACCTGACATTGTAGTGGGTAGGCAAAGGGCAGATGAAAACCGTGGTGGGAATGCGGTGGGCATTCCAAGCCGATGTTATATCAGAGAAATTATGGTTAAAAAGGTCAATGTGAATTTGGCAGTGATCGGTTTGTACTCGGAGGCGTGGACCCTGAGGCTGGAGGAGTGGCTACAGCAGATTTTGGTGCCAGAAATGTGCAGTTCGCTAGGAAAAGGAAAAGATATTGTGGAGATCCCTTCCAAGCGCCCCAGGGCTCTGGTAGAGGACCGAAGCTTGGGTGGATCACCAACGCGAAGGTGAGCATTAGCCGACTCTCGCCGACCCTTGTAGATCGCTGCATTTCTCACACAGGTTGGGCCTATTCCATATGTGGATATCATTTCAGAAGGCGGGGGCCTTGTAAAAAAGATACTTGTATGTGGATTGGCACTAAACTTGTCTGTTATCTTGGGCGACAGAAACTCTGTTTGGTAGAGCATTGGCCTTTGAGCCCTGAAGGTGTTGGGTTCGAGCCACCACAGGAGACTGATATTGGAATGTAACTTAATTTATCATTTTGAGTAAAATCATATGTGGCTATGTGCTGAATGTCTGTATTAGTATTTTCAGCTTTAGCTTCAGGAGAACACCGTGAGGTTTGAGACGCTTCGGGGGAGCATTATATGCAAGTGTCTTTTTGTTGTGTTGGTTTCTTTCCTTTCCCATTGCATACGAAGGTGTGGTCTTGCTCATCCAAAAGGGGCTTGCAGACTGTGAATCTTCAGACTTGTCCTGAGAGAAGGCTAGGGTCTGTGCCTTGCCTTTGTCAAGACATTCTCCTTGATCACAATGTAACAAGTAAAGATTAACTTTTGTCTATTTGTTGTGTGAGATGTTCTTCAGGTTCAACTGTAGCTGAAAACAGCTTTATTAAGAACTTCTCACCTACTCCCACTGATGACTGCTGTCGTTGTGTCTTGGGCAAGACAATTAAACCCCACTTTGCCTGTAGCCCCCACTGGAAGATCAAGGGCAAGGCCCATAGGGCGGGCGGGCCATTCCTCCTGGGTTCTGGACTCACACCTGAGGAGGATCAGTGTGGGGTGTGTGCTATGTGTACTTGTTGGCATCTCTGGCCACTCACCCCTTCCCCGAAAAAGGATTAGGGTATGAATATGGATGGATTTAGTTCTTCAACCACTCACAATCAACGTACAACAATTCTGCACATGACTCCCAATGGGGTGCCATAGCCGGCACAGATTTTCCAACCCTAAATTGCCGAGGAATGCCCAAAAAAACAAAAAAAAACACCAGATATTTTTTGCCTAAAAAAAGTAATGTAATCAACTGGGCTATCATGATTCTGTTCATTTATTACCTACAATGCCTCTTTACAAGAATAAAAAAAAAAAATGGGGGTTAACCCATCCAACCTGGCAACCCTGCCGCGTAGGGTTGTTAAAACAGGAACAGTTACGTTAAACAGGTATAACATAGAACCATCGACATCTTGCTCATTATTGCATTAAAAGTGACATCTGTGTCTTTTGATTCGTTCATTTAAACTGGTTTTATTTTTTATTCACTGACTTAATGTTTGCCATCTTGGATTGCGTATCCGCTGCCGCTGAGACACGCTAGAGAAGGCGGTGCAAAACCCTACAGTACACTGGCAATCCTGATCAGCCGATTTATTTTTGATCTCTGAAGGAATTTGCAATGCTCTCGATTCCAGACCCTTGTGTTCAGCCATTTACGCCTCTGGTGGAGCATGGCCGGAAATAAAAGGGTTTGAGCAGTGTATCGAGTCAGGATCGATGGTGCATAGCAATTTTTTCAAGTAATATATGAAAAAGGTGATCTAATGAATGTGACAGGCCATAAATATAATGTATGTGATAAAACTAGTGATAGAACCAACCAGTTAGTTAATGGAAGGAGCTAGGTATATTACATGTATTGCATTCTATGTTGTGTTGTTTTCATCTCATTTGTTTGAAATCCGCCCAAACTGTTAGTTTATTGTTTTGTCTTGTGGACACAACAAGTGGTTTTGTCTTCTTCATAATGAGCAGAAACAAAAACTCAAAGTCTCCTTAGGGCCCATTGGCGTACTGACTGCTTGAAAAAACAGCAGCATAAAAGCAACAGTGCCTGCATGCAAGCCTGTTTCACAGTGTTTAGTGTGTCTGCCGTTCACACACGAAGGGACCCAGACGACCACAGAGATTACTGCTTCATTACAGCGAGCAGGGAAACAATGGTGCGCTCCCGCCATCTGCCCCACCACGGTTGGGTGGAGGTGGCGCTGTCTGAAGCGTGAGATTGGTTGCAGGCAAGCTCTTGGAGCTCTCAAAGCTGTCTTGGGCGTGTCTGTGCGCTTTCTTTCGAATCTGCTTTTTCATCTATTGTGTTCATGAGAGAGAAATACAGTTCCTCGCGGGTCTCAAGTTGGACTGTTAACAGGTATAGGGGTGTATTACGGTTGTGTTGTTTATTACATTGTGGGTGGATGCATGCTACACACAGTCCAAATAAATCATCAGGACCTTACTTTGAGAATTAAGAAGGAAATTCTGCTGTGAACAAACAAGAACCACAAATACTGTCAAAATCTTTAGAGAAAACCTTGGTATCATTGCATACTTGCAGGATTAGGTGTTTGTTATGGATGGGGACATTGCACATTAATGCACATCAATATAAAATTAAGCTAGTTTGTATCTGTTTTCGCAAATCCATAGTCCAAACAAAAAATTAGGAGCCCTACTGACCACTAGAATTAATACATAAATGTAACTGTTGTTCTGTGAAAGTCTATTTTTTTTTTTATTGTTCCAATAACAAAGAAAAAAGGAAATAATATACAAAATGTTAAAACGTACAATAAAAAAGAAAAGGGAAAAAAAATGATAAAGACAAAATAAACCATCTTTCATGGCCGACACAAAGATGTGAATTAAATTGACAACGGCTCGTGATCCTCAGATGTTATGTAAATCTCTGACATTCACAAAAAGAAAATAACATTCTGACGAATTCCATGTGACAATGCGATCCCCAAATTCTGCTTGCAAATAATCTTGGTATGTGAGATACGCTCAGAGATACAGCTATCACATGGAAAATTAGGTCTCTACACAAATCAGTTTCGCCTGACAGCTCAAACGACAGACAACAAAGTGAAATAAGACTTAGTAATGGGTCATGCAATATGCATGCATGACAATAGAGATGGGGGTGGGCCCAGTTTTTCCTCTACGCCAAGCAAAAAAAATTAAGAATATTAGCCTTGCAACGTTGTTCCTCTACGGTCCTAGATGTTTTCCATTGAAAACTATTTTCTTTCAAAGAGCGAATCTCAAAGATGTGTGGGAATTCGAAATCTCACAAGAACAATCATGTGGAAATGCCAAATGAGTTTTGCTTTGATCAAAAAAAAGTATTTTCTGAGTGGACGTAAATTTAAATCTTATTTAATGGGATGCTGATTCTAAAGTTTTACTGGGTACAAGTACTCAACTCATGACAAAAGCTTAGTTTTTATTAGCAAACTGCACCAGAGCAGGTGTCTGCCATGCCTCATGTTTCAAACCATTTCCCATTCTAAGCTTGAACACTGCTGCGTTTATTATAAGAGATCACACCTCCACTTACTAAACAAAGGAATCAATGCAACAATGCTTCAGACATTAAGAGATAATTAATTCAAATATTTGAATATTTAATGATAATAAGCTCTGATTGACAGCCCTTTGAACATCACTTGTTTGGGCAAAGGTGGACGGCATCGTGGATTTTGAGCTATAGCTATGAGAAGGGAAAACCTGTAAGTTTATTTATTCGGAAACAATAACATTTAGAAGGGCTGTAGTCAATTTAGTACAATTCTTAATGTATAAATTAATTCAGAGTTCCAGAATATCACCTTAAAGATTGCATTTTTTTTTAAAAACATTGTAAAAATAAACCTTGTCTGTTATCCAAAGGGTTTTTGAAAATGTGTAGATTTGTGGGATATAATGATTTGTTATTTATAGCAGTATATGTATTGGATTTGGAGTTGTATATTTCCCCCCAAAAAGAACTTATCTAATGTGACAGGTTTGATGAAAAAAAAGAAAAAAAAGTAATTATGTGAACTAAACTGCATTGTACGTATCAAAACAGTACGGTTCTATCACTGTTTTCACACTGTTTGTCTGGCCTCTGTCACAATCTTTCGATCAGCTCAAGAGTGAAAAAAAAGGACACCTTCACCAGTTATTTAGCTGTCAGTCACATTGTTCAATTAGTGACTCATATGGCAGTATAGAGAAGAATAACATAACTCTATGACTTTTTTGTTTTGTTATGATTGTTCACAATCCCCTTATGACAACATCTTTGTCACAGGGAATGGTCTCCAACCTTTGTAATCAGAGATGAGAGCTACTTTAATACAAACAAACAGCAGAGAGCTACTCATGTATGCAGTCATAATGAAAATGGATCTATAATTACGACTACTAAACTTGGAGAACACTTCTAAAATACACCATATTACTGTATATCCCATATATTATACTTATAATAGATATGTAATGGGGCATTAAAGTATTTTGTTTAAGTGTATTTGTTAAAGTCTAATTTCTTTTGGCAAGCTTCTGTAGGGGATGGCGAGCTACTGGTGGCTCCGAGCTACAGGTTGGAGACCCTGATCTATCCATTTATGGGACGGAACAATGTAAGTAAAGATGTAACTTTTAAAATTCTGTTTTATGGTCATTTTCTTTGGAAATGTAATATTAGGAATAAAATACATTTCACATGTAGGATTAAGAGAGAAAGCCCTTTCTTGGAAGTTTTTTTTTTCCCCTGCAATGCACCTCTTTGGCTGGGAAGGTTACACTATACTTTTTATAAACCCTGTATATTTTGTCCACACGAATGCTTCTTTCTTTACTGCTTGTAATAACATGAAATGCATAATGAGAGTAGATTATGCAGTGTAGTGAAAATCAATGGACAGGTCAATTCCCCAAGGTCAATGATGCTTATATTACCAAAGTAGACATATAGAAACGATTGCCCTTAAGGCACACATTTATAGACTTTGTGTATTTGCTACTATTTATGGAGCACTGCTGTTGCGCACAAGATGATAGAAGATATACATTACTTAAAGGGGACAATTCACCCTCAAATCTGATATACAGTATAAATGCCGTGTCCAAATAGTGTTGTTTATACATATCCGGGTCATTATTTTATTCACTTTAGTGAAAATTAACGCTGGAAAGTTCCAACTTTCTGCCTAAAACCGTCAGTGAGGTGCCCATCTCAGGGCGACTTATATTTACTACATTTGAACCTTTGAATCTGGCGCCAACATTGGAGCAGCCCGCGAGGCTGACGTCTGCAGTGAAGGCTGAGTCCTGAGGTATATATACGGCCCAGTCTTGTTCACGCCCCGTTTTTTCAGTCGGTTGTCAGGTTTGCCGTTTACTTGTAGCATTTAGGTAGATTTTTATTAGCATAGCGGTTTGTATTAGAGATAATTAGTGTTAATAGCATTGATTGTTCAATATTGGAGGTTAGTCATTAGTATGCTTTTATTGTTAAATGATTTTAGCTTAGGACTTTTGTTCGCTTATTATAGTGTTCTATATCGTGTGCAATCTTCATCGTGTAATTGTTTATTGTACTTGTGTACTGTAAATGCTACTTTTAGGTTCGAGCGTGTGTTTAAATTTACTGTCTACTTTTGTGCATCATTGGCGGTATCATGTCTATCTAAAATGCCTTCGGTGGTGGG
This sequence comes from Knipowitschia caucasica, assembly GCA_964034765.1. NCBI lineage: Eukaryota > Metazoa > Chordata > Actinopteri > Gobiiformes > Gobiidae > Knipowitschia > Knipowitschia caucasica. The sequence continues at coordinate 22,879,185 of OZ035842.1, read as the reverse complement.
TTTCTATGCAGCAAACGTTTTCCCTTGGGGACAAGGAGGCCCTGTAGTGGCACGCATGGTTATTGTGGGCATGAGTGTTAGATTATACTGTGTCTTGCGAATGTATTCGGCCCTTGAACTTTTCAACTTTCGGCCACATTTCCGGCTTCAAACATAAATTATATAATATTTTCTTTTTTTGTCATTGAATCAACAACAAGTAAGACCAATCGTAGAAGTGGACAATAATTTATTGGATCGATTTTAACTTTTTAACAAATAAAAAACTGTAAAGTGGGGGCGTGGCAATATTTTTTGGCCCCTTTAATTTCAGTGCAGCAAACTCACTCCAGAGTTCAGATGAGGTTCTTTGAAGATCCAATGTTGTCCTAAAGACTGAGTGTGTAATCAAGTCTCCGTATAAATGCACTGCTCTTTGATAGTCTCAGGGTTCTGTTTAAAGCGCAGAGTGAACCATGAAGACCTAAGGAACACACCAGCCAGGTACCGAGAAACTGTGTGGAGAAGTTAAGCCGCGATTTGGATCCAAAAAGATTTCCAAGCTTAATCTTCTCAAGGAGCACTGTGCAAGCAATTATAATTGAAATGGAAAGGAGTATCGACACCACTGCAAAGCTTCCAAGACCGCTGTGCCCTCCAAACTTTCATCTCAAACAAGGAGAAGACTGATCAGAGATGCAGGCAAGAGGCCCATGAACACTCTGGGTTGAACGACAGATAACTGCAAGCTGAGGTGAGGAGAGTCTGTCCAATAGGGACAACAATCAGTCGTGCACTGCACAAAACTGGGCTTTTATGGAAGAGTGGCAAGAAGGAAGCCTTTTCGCAAAGATATCCATAAAAAAGTCTTGTTTAAAGTTTTGCCTCAAGCCACCTGGGAGGACACACCAAACATGTGGAAGAAGGTGCTCTGGTCAGGATGAAACAAAAAATTGAAACTTTTTCGGCCTCACAACTGCAAAACGATGTGTTTGGCGTAAAAGCAACACAGACCTCATCACCCCTGGACACACCATCCCCCACTGTCAAACATGGTCTGGTGGCAGCATCATGGTTTGGGCTGCTTTTCTTCTGCAGGGACAGGGAAGGATGGACTAAAATTGATGGGAAGATGGATGGAGCCAAATACAAGGGACCATTCTGGAAGAAAACCTGTTGGGTCTGCAAAAAGACTTCCGAGAGACTGGGCGGAGATTTATCTTACAACAGGACAATTGATCCAAAACATAAAAGCCAATTACAATGAAAATGGTTCATCAAATAGACGTATCCAGGTGTTAGAATGGCAAGTCAAATGTCCAGACCTGAATCCATCGAGAATCTGTGGGAAAGAGCTGAAGGACTGCTGTTCACAAACGCTCTCCATCCAACCTCACTGAGCTCAAGTGTTTTGCAAGGAAGAATGGGCAAGAATTTCCAGTCTCTCGATGTGCAAAACTTGATAGAGACATCTACCAAGCGACTTGCAGCTGTAATTGCAGCAAAGGTGGCGTACAAAGTATTAGCGCAAGGGCGGCCGAATAATATTGCACGCCCACATTTTCAGTTTTTTATTTTGTTTAAAAAAGTTTAAATTATCCTATAAATTTCGTTCCACTTCACGATTTGTGTCCCACTTGTTGTTGATTGCTTGACAAAAAAATTAATTTTTATATCTTTATGTTTGAGCCTGAAATGTGGCGAAATGTTGGAAAGGTTCTAGGGTGCCTCGAATATTTTTGCAAGACACTGTATATAGTCCACAACAGATGTTTATCTTGGTCTGGGTTCAGTAAATAAAATGTATGACAAAACTGTCAGCCAAGCTACGATAGGGGTTACTGCATGGAATATGGGAAAGCTAGCTACATAAATGGCACTCTTGTCAAAGGTTTCGATTCAGACCGGTTAGCGTTTCAGGGTCTGGATCCCTACATGATTGCTCTTCAAGACTTGTGACAAGGTACTTCGTACTTTTTATTCCATTCGAATCTATATAATTCAGAAACAGACCCTATTCTGTGGCGGTCTGCTATGCCACAGACTTCTTATAGGCCATGGGTCGTGACCACTAGTTCGCGCGGAGCCTCAATAATTTGATGGGGGTTGAGGGCCGCCGTCTTGTTTCTCTCTCTCAACCTTACGGTGAGGACGGTGGAGGAGAAGTCCTCACTCCTAAGATCCGCACAGAGCTACAGAGCTGGCGTGTGTGATACTCTCCCATCTCTGTCACAGCCAATGCTGATGTCAAGTGTCAATCACAGCCTAGACACGCCCCCCGCCTGTCGCCGAGTGACGTAAGCCTCGATGAGCAAGGTGAGAAGTTCTTTAAGTGCTAAATGCAGGCTACTATAATAATTTCGTTTGTGAATTATATTAAGCCACCCTGTGTAAATTTTACAGCTGCTCCATGTGCAAAAATCATGTTTACTATAACAAATAGTGACCCTTTTAAGAAAATTAACTTGACCTCTATGTTTTTTTAATTGTATTCATAGGCTTAGAATTTAACGTATAAGTGTCCACGAGACGAGGAGGACTTCTCTCCACCGTCCTCACCGGAGGTTGAGAGAGGAAGGGACAGACGGCGGCCTCAACCCTATCAATTTTGAGGCTCGCGAACTAGTGGCACGAACCATGGCTCTATAATAAAGTCTGTGGCAGCGACCGCCACAGAATAGGTCTGTTTCTGAATTATATAGATTCGAGTGGGAATAAAAAGTACGAATTACTTGTCACAAGTCTTGCAGAGCAATCTGTAGGGATCCAGACCCTGAAACGCTAACCTGTCTGAATCGAACCTTTGACAAGAGATGGCATTTATGTAGCTAGCTTTCCCATATTCCCATGCAGTAAACCCCTACGGTGCTTTGGATTGACAGTTTTGCAGTACTTTTTTATTGATGCAACACCGACCAAGATAAAACTATTATGTGTGGGGACTATATACAGGGTCTTGCAAAAGTATTCGGCACCCGTGATAACTGTCAACAATTTCGCACTTTCAGGCTTCCAACATAAAAGATATAAAAATTTTTTTTTTTGTCTCAAGAATCAACAAGTGGGACACAATAGTGAAGTGGAACGAAATTTATTAGGATAATTTAAACTTTTTTAACATATTAAAAATGGAAAAGTGGGGCGTGCAATATTATTCGGCCCCCATGCGCTAATACTTTGTAGCGCCACCTTTTGCTGCAATTACAGTGCAAGTCGCTTGGGGCTATGTCTATCAGTTTTGCGCTCATCGAGTGATGGAATTCTTGCCTCTTCCTTGCATAAACAGCTTGGAGCTCCAGTGAGGTTGGATGGAGAGCGGTTTGTGAACCAGCAGTCTTCAGCTATTTCCACCGATTCTCGATTGGATTCAGGTCTGGGACTTTGACTTGGCCATTCTAACACCTGGATCGTACTATTTGTGAACCTTTCCATTGTAGATTTGGCTTGATGTTTTTGGATCATTGTCTGTTTGGAAGATAAATCTCCGTCCCAGTCTCAAGTCTTTTGCAGACTCCAACGGTTTTCTTCCAGTATGGTCCTGTTTTTGGCTCCATCATTATTCCCATCAATTTTTTGCCATTTCCCTGTCCAGCTGAAGAAAAGCAGGCCCAAAAAAATGATGCAGTGCCTCCACAATGTTGACATTGGGGATTGGGGGTGTCAGCGGTGAAGAGCTGTGATGCTTTTACGCCTAACAATATTGTTTTGCATTGTGGCCAAAAAGTTCAATTTTGGTTTCATCTGACCAGAGCACCTTCTTCCACATGTTTGGTGTGGCTCCCAGGTGGCTTGTGGCAAACTTTAACAAGACTTTTTATGGATTTCTTTGCGAAATGGCCTTCTTCTTGACCAGCTTCCATAAAGCCCAGATTTTGTGCAGTGCACGACTGATTGTTGTCCTAGTGGACAGAACTCTCCCACCTCAGCTGCAGTTATCTGTAGTTCATCCGAGGCTCATGGCCTCTTGGCTGCATCTCTGATCAGTCTTCTCCTTGTTTGCGATGAAAGTTTGGAGGGTACAGCCGGGTCTTGGTAGATTTGGCAGTGTTCGATACTCTTCCACATTTCAATATAATTGGCTTGCACAGTTTCCTTGAGATTGGTTAAAGCTTGGGAAACTTTTTGTATCAAATCCGGCTTTAAACTTTTCCACAAACGTATCTGCTCCTCTTTTTTTCCGCTTTGGTCCTGGCTGGTGTGTTCCTTGTCTTCATGGTTCACTCTTCCCCAATGCGCTGTAAACAGTACCCTGAGGATTCAAAGAGAGGTGCATTTAATTCGGTGACTTGATTACACAATCAGTCATTTAGGACACACTTTGGATCATTAAAATGATTCCTCACTGAAACTTCTGGAGTGAGTTTGCTGCACTGAAATGTAAGGGGCCAAAATAATGATTGCCGCCCCACTTTTCAGTTTTTTATGGTTAAAAAGTTTAAATCCATCCAATAAATTTTGTTCCAACTTCACGATTGTGTATTACTGGTTGTTGATTCATACAAATAAAATTAAATATTGATATATTTAATGTGTGAAGCCTGAATTGTGGCGATAATGTTGAAATTTCAAGGGGCCGAATACTGTCGCAAGACACTTATATTCTAAAATCTGCCACAATATACCTGTGCCAGCCAATACAGCCTCCTTGTCCCCAAGGGATAACGTGTGCTGCTATATAGAAACCCGAAGGCATTTTAGATAGATATTGACTACCCCAATGTGGCCCACAAAAGAGACAGTAATTTCAACACACGCTCAAACATAAAGTAGCATTACTGTACACAAAGTACAATAAACAATTACAATGAAATTGCACACGATATAGATCCCTATACTTCTAACTAAAGTCATAAGCTATAATATTAACTATAAAAGCAAACTAATGACTAAAACTCCAATATTGATCATACACTGCTTATTAACACTAATTATCTATAATACAAACGCTAAGCTAATAAAATTTTCCTAAATGCTACATGTAAAGCAAACCTGACAAAACGATGAAAAAAAACGGGGCGTGAACATGACTGGGCCGTATATATACCTCAGGACGTCAGCCTTCACTGCAGACGTCAGCCTTCCGCGGCGGCTCCAATGTTGGCGCCAGATCTACGTTCCAATGTAGTTAACTATAAGTCGCATGAGATGAACCCTCACTGACGGTTGTAGGCAGAAAAGTTGATCTTTCAACTAATTTGCACTAAAGTGATAAATTATGACCGGATAGGTATACAACACTATTGGACACGCATTTTATACTGTTTATCAGATTTGAGGGTGGAGTTGTCCTTTAAGTAATGTATATATTTATTATTTGTGCGACATATCTGCTGTGTCTTTATATCGTAGCAAATCACAAAGGCTATAATGTGTGCCTTAAAGGGCAAAATCGGTTCTATAGTGTCTACTTTGTGTAATATAAGCATCATTGACAATGGGGAATTACCTGTCAGTGATTTACCTCATTGCCATAATTATCTTCATTATGTTCATTTCATGTTATTTCAAGCAGTAAAGAAAGTGAATTCGGCGTGGAACCTAAATTATACAGGGTTTTAAAAAGTATAGTGTAACCTTCAGCAAAGAGGTGCATTGCAGGGGAAAAAAAAAACTTAATGAAAGGGCTTTTCTCTCTTAATCCATACATGTGAAATGTAATTTATTCTAATTATTACATTCAATGAAAGACCTAAAACAGGAATTGTAAATAGTTACATCTGTGTATTACATTGTTATTCCCATAATATGATAGGATCAGGGGTCTCCAACCTTTAGCTGGGAGCACCCTGTAGCTCGACTCCCTCCTTACAGGTGCGTTGCCAAAGAAATCTAGACTTTTAAACAAATACACTTTAAACAAATACACTTTTTGATCCATTACATAATATATTTATAAGTATTATTATTGGGTTATACAGTAATATGGTGTATTTTAGAAGGGTTTCTCCATGTTGAGTGAATTATTAGATCCATTTTCAGTTTGACTGCAAAAAATGAGTAGCTCTTGCCTGTTTGGTTTGATTAAAGTAGCCTTCTCTGATTAAAAAGGTTGGAGACCCCTGGTGATTAGATGGTTTTAATAAAGGTTTGTGTACAATCAGAACCATACATAAAGGCATAGAGTTATGTTTTCTTCTCTTATACTTGCCTGATGAGTCACTAATTGACCAAGTTGGACTGACAGCTAATTTTAACAGTGAAGGTGGTCCTTTTTTGATACTCTTGGAGCTGATCGAAAGATGTGACAGAGCCAGACATACATGTGAAAACTAGTGCTAAAAAACCGTACTGTTTTGATACGGACAATGCAGTTTAGTTCTCATTTTACTTTTTTTTTTTTTTATTCATCAAAATATGTACCATGAGATATGGTGTTTTTGGGGGGAAATATACAATTTCCAATCCGAATTACTTATATTATAAATACCAAATCAGTATTACCACAAATCTACATATTTTCTAAACCCTTTGGATTAAAGCAGGTTTATTTTTACTTGTTTTAAAAAAATATGCATCTTTAAGGTGTATTCTGGAACTCTTGAATTTATTATACATTTTTAAGTATTGCTAATAAATTGACTACAGCCCTAAATGTTATTTTACGAATTATTAAATATTAAAGGTTTACCTTCTCTTTGCTATTAGCCAAAATCACGAGGGTCCACTTTGACCATTCAAGTGATGTCAAGGGCGGCATTATCGCTTATTATCATTAAATATTCAAATATTTGATTTATTAATCTTTATTGTCTGAATGCATTGTGCAATTGTTCTTTGTTTATGTATGTGGAGGTGTGATCTTCTTTCTAATAAAAGCCAGAGTGTTCAAAGAATTAGATGGGAGATTGGGCTTTGAAACAGGCGCAGGGCAGTCATCTGCTCTCGCTGCAGTTTTGCTAATAAAAACTAAGCTTTTGTCTGATTGTGTACTTGTACCACAGGAAAACTTAGAATCAGCATCCCATTCAAAAATTAATAATTTTTGATATTTACGTCACTCAGAATATACTTTTTTTGATCAAAGCCAAAACTCATTTGGCATTTCCGCCATGATTGTTTCTTGTGAGATTTCGAATTCCCACACCTCGGAGAGATTCGCTCTGAAAAGAAATAGTTCAAGGAAACTTCTAGGTCCGTTAGTAGGAACACGTTGCAGGATGATTTTTCTTAATTTTTTGTCTGTGGCTAGGAGAAATACTGGGCCCACCCATCTCCCCCTTTTTTTGTCATGCATGCATAGTGGAATGACCCATTTACTAAGTGGGAGTCTAAATTTGTTGGGCGTTTTTTTACTGCGTTGAGATGTCTGCGGAAACTGAGTTGTGTAAGAACCTATTTCCATGTGATAGCTGTATCTCTGAGCGTATCTCACATGCCAAGATTTATTGCACGCAGGAAATGAGGATCGATTGTCACCCCATGGAATTTCGTCAGAGTTATGTTTCTTTTTGGGAATGTCAAGAGATTTACATACATTGAGGATCAGCGTTGTCATTAATTCCCTCTTTGTGTCGGCCATGAAATGATGGGTTGATTTGTCTTTATCATTTTTTCCTTTTCTTTTTATTGTACGTTTTACATTTTGTTTATTATTCCTTTTTTCGTTGTTATTGAACAATAAAAAAAAAATAGACTTCACAAAAACATTTACATTTATGTTTTTCTAGTGGTCAGTTGGGCTCCTTTTTTTTGTTTGGACTATGGATTGCGGATAACAGATACAAACTAGCTTTATTTTATATTGATGTGCATTAATATGCATTGTCCCCATCCTATAAACAAAAAACACTATTCTGCAAGTATGCAAATGATCATGTTTTCTCAAAAGATTTTGACAGTATGTTGTGGTCTTGTTGGTTCACAGCAGTATTCCTTTTTTATCTCAAGTCAGGTACTGATGATTTTTTTGGACTGTGTGTAGCATGCAGTCCCCACAATGTATAAAAACACAATCCTAATACACACATATACCTGTAACCAGTCCACCTTGAGACCGCTGGTACTGTATTTCTCTCTCATGATACACATTAGATGAAAAGCGAATTCGAGAGAAAGCGGCACAGACAGCCACGACAGCTTTGCGACTCTCCTCGAGTTGCTGCAACTCAATCTCCGCTTCAGACTGCTGCACCTCCACCACCGTGGGTGGGGCTGTTGGCGGGAGCGCACACATTGTTTCCTGGCTAGCTGTTATGAAGCAGTAATCTATGGTGGTCTGTCTGTCCCTAGTGTGTGAACGCAGACACACTAAACATGTGTAACAGGCTTGGCAATGAAGGCCACTGTGCTTTTATGCTGCTGTTGTTTCATGCAGAGTACGCAATTGGCCCTAAGGAGACTTTGAGTTTTGTTAGGGCTCATTTTGAGAAGATCAAAAACATCTTGTTGTGCCACAAGACAAAAAACAATAAACATCTGTTTGGCGGATTTCAAACACATATGAGTGAGAAACAACACAACATAGAATGCCATACATGTATTTACCTAGCTCCTTCCATTAACAATGTTTGTTCTATCACTAGTTTTCACTACATTTGTATTTATGGCCATGTCACTTCATTAGATCACTATTTTCTATATAATTGAAAAAACTTGCTATGCCTTCATCGATCCTGACTCCTGACGTGCATAAAAATCTGAGGTCAATGCGATTCTATGGTGCGAACGGGGTCGTGATGAATGAGCTGCTTTTGGTGTTGCGCAGGGATAGGAGCAGCAGAGATGCGCGGTAATGAGTGGCCACATGGGTGAGTTACAATCTGATATAGAAGTACTCAAACACACAATCGGTGAACTAATCTGACTTTGCAGCAGAAGTGCGCAACGAGATTTACTGATCTAAAAGTATTCGTTGCCGATTTGTCCGCGTTTCTGACATCTGCGGGCCGGAGATGGAGACTCCGGCGCTTCCAGAGACCCGCGGCCAATGCCCGCGGCCCTTTGCTGGGATTTCAAAAACAGTGAAACCTAGTTCAAAATAACATGAAAACATGTGCTATCTTAGCCAGTAATGGCAGAAGTGTGGCAAAAGCATGGGCAAAAATGATTTTGTTAAGTACCATATAGCTGACGCAGCTGCGTAATTTCCATAGCAACGCTGAGTATATATATATATAGGTGCCAGGCGACAGGACTTCACTCTGACTTTGACGAGCCAGGGATTGTAGCACTCCGAGCTTCGAGCAGGTGCGACTACTTTCATTACGTTTTACATCAACAACATTGATCCAAGCTTAGTAGGACAGTCTCTATCATACAATAAACTCTGTTTTGTTGATTATTTTACACTTTTCCAGATTTTCAAGACTAGCAAGCGTTTCAATCAATCATCGATATGGACAACCATCTGGGCCAAGGTAAAATATGTTAACATATATGAATTTTCATATTTCACAAACATCAGAAGTGTATGGGAAGAGTGGACATGTTCACATCATTTAGATGACTAATTGGGAAGACAATGTTTCTTTGCTTTTAACTATGTGTTCTAAATTGTGGTAGCATTAGACATTTCAGACGACGAATTAAGGATGAATTAAATGCGAAAACTTGGATAAAGTGACATAAATCTGTAGCTTATGATGCGAACAAACCATTTTTTGAGACATATTCATGAAAACAATAGTATTTATTTCATGGTTTGTTGAAGTCCATAACTTTCTGCTGCGTTTCTGGAAAACAAAATGGCGCCCGTCCAAAAAGGAATGTTTATTTTTGGTTGCTTGGTAACCAACTTTCTATGGCACTTAAATATGCTGGTCCCAGACTGGTCCTGGACTGGTTCTGGTTCTGAGCAGAGTCAGCTTGGTTTTCCACAGAAGGGCGCTTGTTCAACACATTGTTTACTGTCAACAGTTAGCGTTTGGCTTTTATCAAACTGTTTCAGCTGTATTTCTAGTTTTATTCTCCAGTTTTAGCACTTAATAAAGTGAGTATAGTTAAAAAAAAGAAAGTATAAATTACATTTTGGAGTTTGGGAATTCTGGTAAAGCCTGTGGTTAATGACCCATTACCGTATTATGGTACAGGTGTGCTCACTAACATGCATATTGACTGTGCCAGTCAAACAGACAAACCTTCTGCCCCTCATCCATTTATTACCCTTCAAAAATGAATGCTTGTTCTGTCTTAGGAGACCACCGCCGCACTCCGACCCACGCTGGAGATGGAGACCACTCATCTTCTTTACGTAAGTTCCTCTTTCACTCATTCCTGTGTTTCTGCTTAATGGTTGTTGTTGATACTGTAGTTAACACAATGCAAGTTGACCCCCGTTCGTGCCTTTGAATTATTTCTGAATTTCTCCTTCGGGGATCAATAAAGTATCTATCTATCTATTCAGGGTAGAGATATGTCAAACATTTTTTACAATATTGTTAACATTCCGATGCCAAGTATCAATAGCTTTTTTATTTCTGTAACACAGAAATTACAACCGGTTCAATCTGAAGAGACCAAAGACACAATTAATACAATAAAATTATTTATTTGTTTGGCGCATTGACCCCGGCAGTGACACTTGCAGCAATGAGATCGATTGCAGCTGAAGATGATCTCAGATCCCCCGGGGTCAATCACTGGTGGTGGCTAGAGTATGGTGTGAATGGGGCGTAGGCGGAGCAGGAGCCGGAGCGGGAGCCTAGAGCGGGAGCCAGAGCGGGAGCCAAGAGCCAGAGGGGGTGCTGGGGAGGTGGTGGGTGTTTAAGAGCCGGGTGGGTGGGTGTTTAAGGGTGTTGCTTCTCAGGAAGTGGCTGCCTTTTAAACTGCCCGCTTTTCTGTGAGAGGGTTGGCAGGAGGCTGGCCTGGCTGTGTGATTGGCTGAGGCTCGAGGCTGGCCTGGCTGTGTGATTGGCTGAGGCTCGAGGCTGGCAGGCACTCGGTCTTTCAGTCTGAACCTGCGCATTCAGCTTCATTTGTGCTTCTTGTGGAAACGTTTTCCTCTGGAATTGAATCTGCCAGGGTTTGTTTTTGTCCCGTCTACAGTTACCTCATTGTCTGCATATGCATGACATCCTTTAATTATGAGTACCTTAATTTGAGTACTTGCAAATACAGATACGAGTACTTCATTGTGTCATCTCTGGGGATTCACAAAACTAATACAACTGAAATTTAAAATGTTTTATTTCTCATTTCAACAATAAGAAAATGCTTCAACAATTAAACATATTAACAATTTTTTTAACAGTCAACAAAAAGACTGTCTTTGTCATATTACACTCATACAGTCACTGTTTTGCAGTCCGCTTTACTCTTTTACGTTACGCGTTACTCGTTTACTTTAAAACACTGCCATACGGCCGACATCCTGTCCGCTTGCCGCTGGCTTGCCTTCTCGCTGTCAAATTTTGAAGATCATCTTGCAACACGTGTGGCACAGCTGTCCGCTGTCGTGACGCTAAAGCCTGGTTCACACGAGACGATTTTAAAATTGTCGGCCGATTTAAAAAATAAATAAATAATTCTCCGTGTGAGACACACACGGAGATAAAAAATCACGGGTCTAACCACTTTGGTCGTACAGTGTGTGGTGTACAGCCACACGGCAAAATCACGCAAACAACACACATCACACAAGAACCGATTTCACCCCCGAGCATTCAGTCAGACGGAAATCTCACAACATCTCTCGAGATCCAACAGAGTAAACAGAGTGTGCGGGCCTCTCCGCTTCACGCAGCCTATAGAGACTCTCGTCTGACCACAGCAGCCACAGACACCATGAGGACAAACACATACATGTGGATTTTACTGCTCTACAGTTCTCTGGCCCGTACTGTCTGTGCTGTTCAACAATACAGTTTGTACGGACTACCTGTGAATGCACCACACACACTGCTAGACATGAAACTTAACATACGCACAAACCAACAAGCACGGCTGCAGTAACAGCTGCATCAACATGTCTGTACTGTATTAGGACAGAGTGCAAAGTAAACGTACAAACACAACCCATCAGTGATCATTTAGTGTACTAATCCCGTCCGAATAGGGCTTATGCCAACACTACCTGTGCAGCAGCTATTTCTGCCCAATTCCTCTCCTTGTCATTTCGGTGATGATATTCTTTACACGACACGTCACATACATTCACGGTGTTGCCTTAGGTCAACTAGTTGTTCCTCCATCTCTGATGTCCACTGAACTTTCTGGTGCGCCATGCCGCTGACTGGTTTGGTTTTTTTACGGCGTTTCCTCACCGGCTCGTCTCGTCTTCTGATTGGCTACACGCCGCAGTCATGGCAACGCGCTCGTGTGTCCCCGGGGGACACCACACACGAAGAGAAATCGGGCCAAAACAATCCAACATGTTGGATATCCCCGATTTGAGATCGGAGCAGTCCCGAAGTCCTTCCGAGCGACGAGCGCAGTCTTAACACACCACACACGGCAGGAGAATCCATTAGATTTTTTGTTACGATATTCGGAGCGTTCTTACGATTGTCGTAGGGGTAAATCGGATCCAAAATCGGCCTAAATATCCTGCCGTGTGAACCAGGCTTAATGTAAATTGAAAATGTGGGTATCAGTTGCCAGCATCGGGTCCTATCGGCCCGATACCGTATCGACGCAGTCCTACTTTAAGTTATTTTTAAGATGTTCGTTTGAAGCGCCCAACATTGTTCCCATCCCTTAAAACTGTGCTGTTTGCATGATGGCGTGGGACTTGTCAGAATATTGCCGTCTGGTTTTGTGGGGGCAATATTCCTTCGATTTTGTCTCTTTATAATAATCTTTATCAAAAACAAATTTTCCTCACTCTAGATATTAGATCTGTTCTCATGAAAACTCTGACCTTGTGGCTCAGAGCCCTGCGAAGGAGCTTGGTGGCACATGGGTAGGGCTGTCGGAATTAACAATATTAACGGCTTATTAAACGAGCGCGAGGTCTGTACAGAGAAATATCAGACCGCGGCCTTTTTGTACAGACCGAGCCGTGGCGAGTCTGTGCAAAAAGACCAAGGTCTGATATTTCTCTGTACAGACCGAGCAAGCGAGATTAATAAATGTTTTATTATATGACTATTTTTAATTTATGGAAATATCTATCTCTGACTTGGTTTTCCTAATCGTGTTTTTAGCTTTCTGATCTGTAATGAAGTTGTCAGTCTCTTCTTGACTGTTAGGAGTTGTATTTTCGTCGTTATTTGCTGTTATTACTTCCTCTGGCTCTTCGAAGTCGTCACTCTTTCTTTTTTTACCGAGGAAAGATATCAAATTTGATAAGCGCTGCGGACCAATTGTCATAGTAAGGGTCCGAGATGGGAAAATATCAGACCGCAAATCAACCAATCAGAGCACGCGTACGATCCAAGTCATATAATAAATTGTGTTATCATGCGGTAACTAAAAATGAGGTCAGTAAGTCTGATGGCTTCGATAAGTTCCATTTGTTTGTTCGCTCTTTGTCATCAGCCTACCTACCTGATAACGCATTGTCTCCAAGTGTGTTGAGCAAGAGCCAATCAGAGGCATGTAATGTGTGTGCACACCACTAGGAGCAAGCATGGATGTATTATTGCATGTACTAGAACGAGATTTCTGCATGCTCTGTTGCCAAAGCGTTCTGATCCCGGAGCACTGCTGCCGCTTTGTAGTGAATGACAGCAGTTCCCACCTCCAGCGGCTGTGAACCTGACTATAAGATTCATTGTTGCAACCTAAATGTTGTGTAACCTGTGTCCATGTCTCCCCCCTCCTCCTGAAGCACTGAAGCTAAAACTCACCAAATTAAAGCTGGGGTACCTACATTTTCCCTTGCATTAATAATGCATGTTGGTAACTTGTGCCCAAAAGTAAAAAATAATCTACACACAAGTTTTCTCACTTAGCTTTAATTCAGACTCTTAGCCCATATTCCAGACACACTGAAAACAAACTTTGTTAGCAAAGTTACTTCCCCTTTTTACAAAAAAATAAATTATAGAAAATCTTTCAAATTCCGATGTGACAGACAGCACTTTAAAGCACCAAAATAAATGATTTTTATTTGAAATAAATGCTCTATTTATATGTCTGTTCCATAAAAAATACAATTGTTGGCAAATATTTCAGACGTTTGGGAAAATTATTAAGATAATGTTGAATATTTCAAGCTTCCAAAGGTAATTATTTTCCTGTTTTGTCAAAAATGCTATACTCAAAAGGGGGTGCTTTGCGTGTATTTAAAAAAAAATAGTCCCATTACTTCTAACAACGTTCAAACAAGAAATGGTGCAAACTGGCCGACAGCGTGGTTTTCATAATTGCCAAGGTAATGCTGCTGCTTTATACCGATGAACATATGCATTTCGAAAAATGTTCCTCATATTTGACCCTCAGTATGAGTTGCCTGGGAGAATCTTTTTGTCCCAAAAAAGGCAGTCCTAGAGGTATACAATACCATTAAATACAAAATAAACAGGGAGCTCAAAGAGTCAATGGTTGCTTTTTATTAATTTGGTTTTCTAGGAGTATTTATGGTTAACTGGGACTGAATTTGTTAAAATGTTTTCCAGTTCCAGAACATTGTTAAATGTTTTAAGAATTATTGATCTTCCAAATGGTCAATTTGCCGTTTTTATGCCGTTTGGCAGTGCAAAAAGCCTCCAAAGGACAATTTTAAAATTAATGACATTATTGGCGTTTATTGGAAAAAATCTGGGCCATTTAATCGAAAATGTGTTATTGTGACAGTCGTACACATGGACAGAGGGCTCAGCGAAACAACGGTGTCTTGGATATTAGGATTTAAATATTTCAAACATGTATGAATGATGCTAAAAACAACAAATATTTGACTTGATTTTATTTCTTTTCTAGGTCACCGTGTAGCCCCCCGGGCTTTTGAAGATTGGGAACATCTCCACCTCCCTCCCCAGGGTTTCTTTGCCCCGCAGGTGGTCTTCCCTCCCCAGGGTTTCTTTGCCCCGCAGGTGGTCTTCCCTCCCCAGGGTTTCTTTGTCCCGCAGGTGGTCATCCCTCCCCAGGGTTTCTTTGCCCTGCAGGTAGACGACCCTCCCCAGGGTTTCTTTGCCCCGCAGGTGGTGATCCCTCCCCAGGGTTTCTTTGCCCTGCAGGTGGACGACCCCCCCCAGGGTTTCTTTCCCCCGCAGGTGGACGACCCCCCCCAGGGTTTCCATCCCCCGCAGGAGGAGGACCCTCCCCAGGGTTTCCATCCCCCGCAGGTGGATTACCCTCCCCAGGGTTTCCATCCCCCGCAGGTGGACAACCCTCCTCAGGGTTTCTATCTCCAGCAGGTGGATTACCCTCCCCAGGGTTTCTATCTCCAGCAGGTGGATTACCCTCCCCAGGGTTTCTATCTCCAGCCGGTGGATTACCCTCCCCAGGGTTTCTTTCCCCCGCAGGCGGAACTCCCTCCGCAGGTGGATCTCCCTCCGCAGGTGGATCTCCCTCCGCAGGCTCCCTCCGCAGGCGGTTCTCCCTCCGCAGGCGGTTCTCCCTCCGCAGGCGGTTCTCCCTCCGCAGGCGGTTCTCCCTCCACAGGTGGATCTCCCTCCGCAGGTGGACCTCCCTCCGCAGGTGGACCTCCATCCGCAGGTGGACCTCCCTCCGCAGGTGGATCTCCCTCCGCAGGTGGACCTCCCTCCGCAGGTGGACCTCCCTCCGCAGGTGGATCTCCCTCCGCAGGTGGATCTCCCTCCGCAGGTGGACCTCCCTCCGCAGGTGGATCTCCCTCCGCAGGTGGATCTCCCTCCGCAGGTGGACCTTGCGGATCCTCCTACTGCAGCCGGCCCTTCCCCTCCTGTTTCTCCTTTTCTTTCCTCCCCCTCACGTCCTGCCTCTCCCTTTTCTCCCTCTACGCCTTCCTCGTCTTCTTTTTCTGCCTCTGATTTCCAGAGCCTTGAGGAGTTCCTGGACATTTTTGTGCAGACTCTGGATCCAGCTCCTGCCTCCCCCACTGTTGCTCCTATTCAGGTCCGTCCAATCATTGGTGCATATGTCCCCTCTCCTCCTGGCAGTGCTCCTTCTTCTCCCCTTCTTGCCTCCCCCTCACACTCTTCCTCTCCAGGTCCAGAGGATTTATTTTAGGTCCAGATCTTCCTGTTTCAGATTTACCTGACCCAGGTTGCTCTTCAGATTTTAACACTGCTTCTCCCACTCCCTCTTCTTCCCACAAACGTAGCAGGTCCGAGTGCTCCCCCGAGAACAACTCCAAGAGGCAGCGCCGCTCGTCTCCTGCTCCCTCTTCTTCCTCCCGCTCCCCTTCCTTGTGACCCTCCCTTCCCCCTCTCCACTCTTCCCTCCCCTTCTACTCTCCCTCCACTTCTCCTCCCTTCCCCACTCTTCCCTCCCCTTCTCCTCTCCCTCCACTTCTCCTCCCTTCCCCACTTTTCCCTCCCCTTCTCCACCGGCTCCAGAAAGGGCCATGTGGCTGCAGGTTTTACTTCCAACAGTTCCAAACTGAGCAGGAGCACAGATGACTCCACCCATTTCCTCAGGTGAGTCCAGTTTTAACCTGAAGATTTGAGGAAATGGGTGGAGTCATCTGTGCTCCTGCTCAGTTAGGAACTGTTGGAAGTAAAACCTGCAGCCACATGGCCCTTTCTGGAACCGGTTTGAGACCCCTGTCCTAACCCCATCCCTGCCCTCGTAATCCCCTGATCCTTCTTCCACACTTCCTAATCAGATCCAGTTCCAGAGGACCCACTTTTTACAGTCCTCCCTCTCCTTCTTCCTCTTCCTGTTTCTCCCTCTCAGGTATTTCAACAGCACGAGTAGACCCAGACTCTGGAAGGACAAACATCAGTGTCCAGAGCAGTAAAGGAGTCTACCTGACCTGTGGCAGCTGCCATTATTACTGCCACTGGCATTTTCAGTGGCAACTATAGGTGCCACAAAAAAAGATTCCCTTCTTGTCCCGACAGACATCAATGTCTAGAGCAGTGACACTGGAATCTGCCACAATCTCTGCCGCTGGCAAACTTGAGTGGCCTTTTCTGTGGCAGCTAGAAGTTTAGTGGCATTTTTAGTTGCAGCTAGTATTTAATTGGCATTTATCAGCCACGTCTTGAGCAGAGAGCATTTTGACCTTCTTGGTTTTCCAGCTGCACAGAGAACAACCAGGGCACCACTACCTGCCCTGGGGAACAGCTTATACAGTATCTCCAAAATGTATAGCTGCCATTGAAAATGCCACTAAACTTCGAGCTGCCACTGAAAATGCCAGTGGCAGAAATTGCCGCAGCCTTTTATCCAGCTCCCACAGAAGGAACAGAGCAGACCCAGGTGAACTCTGGAGGACGGACATCAATGTCGAGAGCAGACTCAGGTGAGCTATGGAGGTCAGACGTCGCATGTTCTTTAACAATCTGTTCTCTCAACATTAAATTGTATTTGTGCAGAAGAGAGGTGCCTGCTGAAGCGCATTGAGTGCAGAGAAGTGTGTCGCAGAGCAACAGATGCTGGATCACACGTGTCAGAGCTCACTGGACATTCAGGACAAGTGGGTACAGCACACACGACCTGACCTGATAAGATGAGAGGAGGTGAATGGAGGAGCACTGCATGTAAGGGTGGTCTATGTATAGATATGTGTATAAAGTGAGGCAAAAACATATTTGTTAGTTACTGACAGTTGTTCCTAGTTCAACTGAATCAATTAATTTGGTGAAGAAAATAAATCTTCTGTTCCCCATGTATCTGTTCTCTGCCTAATCCCTGTCTCCCTCTTGTGTCTTGCAGGATTGGTGTTTTGCTGGTGGGATATATCTGAGCAGTTACACCTGACTCACAGGTCTCACAGACAGATTGTTCCGTCTTAACAGAGGTACAGCCCTATCTTTAGCTTGAATCTTGTGAAACTTCAAACTTTAGAGCAGAGACTACTTCCTTTGTAAACTCAGCAGAGAGAGCATCTTGACAATCAGGGCACCACCACCTGCCCTTGGGGACATTCATGTGAAAATGCCTTTAAGCTTCTTGCTGCCCCTGGAAATAAAACAAAAACTTCTAGCTGCCACTGAAAATGCCAGTGGCAGAAATTGTGGCTGCAGCTGACGGTGCCACAAAAAGAGTGTGCCTTCTCTCATCCAGTACAGACTCAGGTGAACTTAGGAGGACCGACATAACATGTTCTTTAAAAATCTGTTTTCTCAAAACTACATTTTATTTGTGCAGATGCATAGAGGTGCTTGTAGAAGCGCATTGAGTGCAGAGCTCACTGGACATCAGGACCAGGGAGACAGCACACAGGACCTGACCAAGATAAGAGGTTACTGGAGCAGCCATGCAGGTAAGGGTGGTCTGTGGATGTATATATTTGTATATATAATGTGGGGCAAAACATATTTGTCAGTTACTGACAGTTGTCCCACAACTTCTTATTTCAACTTCAACTGAATCAATTCATTAGTATAGTAGTGCAGAAAATAAATGTTCTGTTCCCCACGTGTGTCTATTCCCTGGTCTCTTAGTCCCCCGCTTGTGTCTTGCAGGATTGGTGTTTTGCTGATGAGATCTCTGAGCAGTTACACCTGACTCCTACGATCAAGGTCTCACTGCCAGATTGTTCCGTCTTCTCAGTGGTACAGACCTATCATTAGCAAGAATCTAGTGAAACTTCAAACTTTAGGATGTGTAGCATTTTGTGCCTTGTGATTCATTCATATGT
This sequence comes from Knipowitschia caucasica, assembly GCA_964034765.1. Taxonomy (NCBI): domain Eukaryota; kingdom Metazoa; phylum Chordata; class Actinopteri; order Gobiiformes; family Gobiidae; genus Knipowitschia; species Knipowitschia caucasica. The sequence goes on along the minus strand of OZ035842.1, from coordinate 22,860,593 downwards.
TCTTTTTTTCCCAGACGACCTGTCTGCTCCAGAGACCCACCAGCCAAGTCAAGCGCATCCTCGCCCATCTCCTTCCTGTGGTCAGCCCCACCCTGGACCCGCTGCAGTGCGCCTACAGGCCCAACATCGGAGTAGAGGATGCTTGACTTCTCTAGTGCTTTCAACACCATCAGTCCGGCACTGCTGCGAGGGAAGATGGAGGACGCAGGAGTGCACTGTCACCTCACTGCATGGTCCGGCTGCGCAGCCGCACGTACGACACACAGAGCTGCAAACCTGCAGATGTTCTCTGACGCCTGGTGGGCAGAACCTGGGTGTTCACATGAACAATAAACTGGATTGGTCCCATAACGCCAACGCCCTGTACAAGAAGGGTCAAAGTCGCTGCCCCCTTCTGAGGAGGCTGTATAGAGAGCAGGCCTCTGCACAGGACTTTGCATGACTCTGTGGTAGACTATCCACTACGCTGCCGTGTGCTGGGCCCCGGGCAGCACAGAGTGCGACAGGAACTGACTTGACAAGCTGGTCAGGAGGGCCAGTTCTGGGCTGTCCACTATACTCTGTGGAGGAGGTGAGGGACTGGAGGATGCTAGCCAAAGTCACCTCCATCATGGTCACCTCCTCCACCCACTTCACAGGACTGTAGAGCTCTTTCAGTGGAAGACTAAGGCACCCTGAGTGATTCTATCGATGCCTATCATATCTTAATAAAGGTTTTTCCTTTTTCCTAACCTGCTTGCAGTGTCTGCTTTGGGGTCCTTTTACAAATCTTTTTTTCAGACTCAAATTGAATTGGTCCATATTCTGAAAGAATACAATATATACAGTCAGTCCAAACAGGTGTATAGGTGGAGGAGGTGCTTTCTCAGAGCAGAGGTGTGGTGCCATGACTAATTTTTAACTCATGACATGACTAACGCAGCCACTGTGTTTATTTTAGTTTAATCAAACTTTGATTTGGTAACTACAAACACATAATGAATTACAGTTTGATTACATGCAGAAAAGAAACTGGTAATAATGTGGGTAACAAACAAAATCACTTTCATAGCTTGTTAATTACAGTGCACTTTTCTAGAAGTACATTGACCATAACTGTATATATTAACATTTGACTCATTTTAGTGAATTTAGTGTTTTGAGGTAACGACACTCAAGGATCCATCTCTTTTATTGGTTTGACTTCTGTATAGTTTGTCTTTACACTAGAGCTTGTGTGACTGCTGTGTCTTGCCTTACGCTCAATGCCCACAGAGGCTGCTGGGTTTGCTGTGAAGAAGGTTTTATGTGCAGTGCAAGAATTCAATTTAGTTTTGTATAGCACCAATTCACAACAACAAGAACTTTACAAAATTGTTGATTCACCAACAGATCAGAGAATCTAACAGCTCAAACAAAGGAAATGTAATAACAAACACATTGGTCCATAGGGAGTGGGACGACCATGGTCCAGAAATGTTCTGGATTATCACTGGAAAAGAAGTAAGAAACCTCTGGCAGGCCCACATTGAAAGAGGCTCCCATGGATCCAGGACTCAGGCTGTTGAACGAGGACTGAGGCTGTGCTCTCAAGCAGTGAGGGGGTGCAGCCCACAAGTCCAGGCCAGGGGAGACCAGTCCACAGGTGCAGATGAGAGGGTCAGATTCATGAGTCCCATCAGCATAATAATAATATAAAGAATATTATTATCAGCACGCTAGGAAACAAACAGCACATTCAAATTATTTACAATACTAATGTTGACCTAAAATTTCATTGTAACGAGTTCTTGTGATTGTATGGTAGATTTTTGTAAACTTTTCATACATTTGAACTATGTATGTAATTACCTAAAAGAATAATATGAGGCTCTGTCTCCTACATAGACAGTAACCGTATAAGAGTTAAATAAAATACACTTCAGATAAACTGTAGCACCCTCAGGAAAGGAAATGGCATGAGAAGGAGTTAGGAACCCATTGAACCTGTGAGAACTGCTCACAAAAAGGAATCACATACAAAAATATATTAGAATACATTTGTCTGTATATGAAAATAAAAGTAAACAAAATAGAAAACGAACCTGTGAGCTGACTTCCACATGAGGCTAATTGCTCATCTCTGCCGCAAATACACTGCTTTTGTCTCAATAGCTACTTAAATACACAATATACAATAATAACGTTCTAAATGTTTCTAAAATGGAAACCCTTTTAGTCCCCCTGGACTGCCACCTTAACGTGGTGGGGGAGTTTGAGTACTAAATATAAATAAGTAACAATGCTGTTCAGACAGATTCTCTGACATGTTTCCTCCATGGAGCTCTCCAGTGCATAGGAAGAAGAATTGAATACATTGATGAGACAGAACCACTGTGGTAAGACCTTAGGGCACTGTGCAGAAACCATAGACTGTAAAAAAAAAAAAAAAACAACAACAAAACATACACACACAGTGCCCTCAGTGACAAAAAAATATTAGGCGAACATCAGAAGAGGGCGCTAAATCCTCATTTGCCGGGATTTGACGTGCATAAAAATCTGAGGTCAATGCGATTCTATGGTGCGAACGGGGTCGTGATGAATGAGCTGCTTTTGGTGTTGCGCAGGGATAGGAGCAGCAGAGATGCGCGGTAATGAGTGGCCACATGGGTGAGTTACAATCTGATATAGAAGTACTCAAACACACAATCGGTGAACTAATCTGACTTTGCAGCAGAAGTGCGCAACGAGATTTACTGATCGAAAAGTATTCGTTGCCGATTTGTCCGCGTTTCTGACATCTGCGGGCCGGAGATGGAGACTCCGGCGCTTCCAGAGACCCGCGGCCATGCCCGCGGCCCTTTGCTGGGATTTCAAAAACAGTGAAACCTAGTTCAAAATAACATGAAAACATGTGCTATCTTAGCCAGTAATGGCAGAAGTGTGGCAAAAGCATGGGCAAAAATGATTTTGTTAAGTACCATATAGCTGACGCAGCTGCGTAATTTCCATAGCAACGCTGAGTATATATATATAGGTGCCAGGCGACAGGACTTCACTCTGACTTTGACGAGCCAGGGATTGTAGCACTCCGAGCTTCGAGCAGGTGCGACTACTTTCATTACGTTTTACATCAACAACATTGATCCAAGCTTAGTAGGACAGTCTCTATCATACAATAAACTCTGTTTTGTTGATTATTTTACACTTTTCCAGATTTTCAAGACTAGCAAGCGTTTCAATCAATCATCGATATGGACAACCATCTGGGCCAAGGTAAAATATGTTAACATATATGAATTTTCATATTTCACAAACATCAGAAGTGTATGGGAAGAGTGGACATGTTCACATCATTTAGATGACTAATTGGGAAGACAATGTTTCTTTGCTTTTAACTATGTGTTCTAAATTGTGGTAGCATTTAGACATTTCAGACGACGATTTAAGGATGAATTAAATGCGAAAACTTGGATAAAGTGACATAAATCTGTAGCTTATGATGCGAACAAACCATTTTTTGAGACATATTCATGAAAACAATAGTATTTATTTCATGGTTTGTTGAAGTCCATAACTTTCTGCTGCGTTTCTGGAAAACAAAATGGCGCCCGTCCAAAAAGGAATGTTTATTTTTGGTTGCTTGGTAACCAACTTTCTATGGCACTTAAATATGCTGGTCCCAGACTGGTCCTGGACTGGTTCTGGTTCTGAGCAGAGTCAGCTTGGTTTTCCACAGAAGGGCGCTTGTTCAACACATTGTTTACTGTCAACAGTTAGCGTTTGGCTTTTATCAAACTGTTTCAGCTGTATTTCTAGTTTTATTCTCCAGTTTTAGCACTTAATAAAGTGAGTATAGTTAAAAAAAAAGAAAGTATAAATTACATTTTGGAGTTTGGGAATTCTGGTAAAGCCTGTGGTTAATGACCCATTACCGTATTATGGTACAGGTGTGCTCACTAACATGCATATTGACTGTGCCAGTCAAACAGACAAACCTTCTGCCCCTCATCCATTTATTACCCTTCAAAAATGAATGCTTGTTCTGTCTTAGGAGACCACCGCCGCACTCCGACCCACGCTGGAGATGGAGACCACTCATCTTCTTTACGTAAGTTCCTCTTTCACTCATTCCTGTGTTTCTGCTTAATGGTTGTTGTTGATACTGTAGTTAACACAATGCAAGTTGACCCCCGTTCGTGCCTTTGAATTATTTCTGAATTTCTCCTTCGGGGATCAATAAAGTATCTATCTATCTATTCAGGGTAGAGATATGTCAAACATTTTTTACAATATTGTTAACATTCCGATGCCAAGTATCAATAGCTTTTTTATTTCTGTAACACAGAAATTACAACCGGTTCAATCTGAAGAGACCAAAGACACAATTAATACAATAAAATTATTTATTTGTTTGGCGCATTGACCCCGGCAGTGACACTTGCAGCAATGAGATCGATTGCAGCTGAAGATGATCTCAGATCCCCCGGGGTCAATCACTGGTGGTGGCTAGAGTATGGTGTGAATGGGGCGTAGGCGGAGCAGGAGCCGGAGCGGGAGCCTAGAGCGGGAGCCAGAGCGGGAGCCAAGAGCCAGAGGGGGTGCTGGGGAGGTGGTGGGTGTTTAAGAGCCGGGTGGGTGGGTGTTTAAGGGTGTTGCTTCTCAGGAAGTGGCTGCCTTTTAAACTGCCCGCTTTTCTGTGAGAGGGTTGGCAGGAGGCTGGCCTGGCTGTGTGATTGGCTGAGGCTCGAGGCTGGCCTGGCTGTGTGATTGGCTGAGGCTCGAGGCTGGCAGGCACTCGGTCTTTCAGTCTGAACCTGCGCATTCAGCTTCATTTGTGCTTCTTGTGGAAACGTTTTCCTCTGGAATTGAATCTGCCAGGGTTTGTTTTTGTCCCGTCTACAGTTACCTCATTGTCTGCATATGCATGACATCCTTTAATTATGATACCTTAATTTGAGTACTTGCAAATACAGATACGAGTACTTCATTGTGTTATCACTGGGAATTCACAAAACTAATACAACTGAAATTTAAAATGTTTTATTTCTCATTTCAACAATAAGAAAATGCTTCAACAATTAAACATATTAACAATTTTTTTAACAGTCAACAAAAAGACTGTCTTTGTCATATTACACTCATACAGTCACTGTTTTGCAGTCCGCTTTACTCTTTTACGTTACGCGTTACTCGTTTACTTTAAAACACTGCCATACGGCCGACATCCTGTCCGCTTGCCGCTGGCTTGCCTTCTCGCTGTCAAATTTTGAAGATCATCTTGCAACACGTGTGGCACAGCTGTCCGCTGTCGTGACGCTAAAGCCTGGTTCACACGAGACGATTTTAAAATTGTCGGCCGATTAAAAAAAAAAATAATAATTCTCCGTGTGAGACACACACGGAGATAAAAAATCACGGGTCTAACCACTTTGGTCGTACAGTGTGTGGTGTACAGCCACACGGCAAAATCACGCAAACCACACACATCACACAAGAACCGATTTCACCCCCGAGCATTCAGTCAGACGGAAATCTCACAACATCTCTCGAGATCCAACAGAGTAAACAGAGTGTGCGGGCCTCTCCGCTTCACGCAGCCTATAGAGACTCTCGTCTGACCACAGCAGCCACAGACACCATGAGGACAAACACATACATGTGGATTTTACTGCTCTACAGTTCTCTGGCCCGTACTGTCTGTGCTGTTCAACAATACAGTTTGTACGGACTACCTGTGAATGCACCACACACACTGCTAGACATGAAACTTAACATACGCACAAACCAACAAGCACGGCTGCAGTAACAGCTGCATCAACATGTCTGTACTGTATTAGGACAGAGTGCAAAGTAAACGTACAAACACAACCCATCAGTGATCATTTAGTGTACTAATCCCGTCCGAATAGGGCTTATGCCAACACTACCTGTGCAGCAGCAATTTCTGCCCAATTCCTCTCCTTGTCATTTCGGTGATGATATTCTTTACACGACACGTCACATACATTCACGGTGTTGCCTTAGGTCAACTAGTTGTTCCTCCATCTCTGATGTCCACTGAACTTTCTGGTGCGCCATGCCGCTGACTGGTTTGGTTTTTTTACGGCGTTTCCTCACCGGCTCGTCTCGTCTTCTGATTGGCTACACGCCGCAGTCATGGCAACGCGCTCGTGTGTCCCCGGGGGACACCACACACGAAGAGAAATCGGGCCAAAACAATCCAACATGTTGGATATCCCCGATTTGAGATCGGAGCAGTCCCGAAGTCCTTCCGAGCGACGAGCGCAGTCTTAACACACCACACACGGCAGGAGAATCCATTAGATTTTTTGTTACGATATTCGGAGCGTTCTTACGATTGTCGTAGGGGTAAATCGGATCCAAAATCGGCCTAAATATCCTGCCGTGTGAACCAGGCTTAATGTAAATTGAAAATGTGGGTATCAGTTGCCAGCATCGGGTCCTATCGGCCCGATACCGTATCGACGCAGTCCTACTTTAAGTTATTTGTTAAGATGTTCGTTTGAAGCGCCCAACATTGTTCCCATCCCTTAAAACTGTGCTGTTTGCATGATGGCGTGGGACTTGTCAGAATATTGCCGTCTGGTTTTGTGGGGGCAATATTCCTTCGATTTTGTCTCTTTATAATAATCTTTATCAAAAACAAATTTTCCTCACTCTAGATATTAGATCTGTTCTCATGAAAACTCTGACCTTGTGGCTCAGAGCCCTGCGAAGGAGCTTGGTGGCACATGGGTAGGGCTGTCGGAATTAACAATATTAACGGCTTATTAAACGAGCGCGAGGTCTGTACAGAGAAATATCAGACCGCGGCCTTTTTGTACAGACCGAGCCGTGGCGAGTCTGTGCAAAAAGACCAAGGTCTGATATTTCTCTGTACAGACCGAGCAAGCGAGATTAATAAATGTTTTATTATATGACTATTTTTAATTTATGGAAATATCTATCTCTGACTTGGTTTTCCTAATCGTGTTTTTAGCTTTCTGATCTGTAATGAAGTTGTCAGTCTCTTCTTGACTGTTAGGAGTTGTATTTTCGTCGTTATTTGCTGTTATTACTTCCTCTGGCTCTTCGAAGTCGTCACTCTTTCTTTTTTTACCGAGGAAAGATATCAAATTTGATAAGCGCTGCGGACCAATTGTCATAGTAAGGGTCCGAGATGGGAAAATATCAGACTGCAAATCAACCAATCAGAGCACGCGTACGATCCAAGTCATATAATAAATTGTGTTATCATGCGGTAACTAAAAATGAGGTCAGTAAGTCTGATGGCTTCGATAAGTTCCATTTGTTTGTTCGCTCTTTGTCATCAGCCTACCTACCTGATAACGCATTGTCTCCAAGTGTGTTGAGCAAGAGCCAATCAGAGGCATGTAATGTGTGTGCACACCACTAGGAGCAAGCATGGATGTATTATTGCATGTACTAGAACGAGATTCTGCATGCTCTGTTGCCAAAGCGTTCTGATCCCGGAGCACTGCTGCCGCTTTGTAGTGAATGACAGCAGTTGTAAATGAGCGGATCCCGGACTGCGCTCTGGAGCTGCAGGGCTTTGGGCTGTTCCGCGCGGATCGCCATTGTGCGCTCTCAGGGAAGAGCAGAGGCGGAGGGCTGTGTTTCTACGTCAATACAAACTGGTGTAACGATGTGACAGTGATCTCCAAGCACTGCTCTCCTGCTCTGGAATATCTTTTCATTCATTGTAAACCATATTACTCCCCGCGGGAAATTGTTTCATTCATTCTTGCCTCTGTTTACATACCGCCATGCGCGGACGCGCGCGAGGCTCAGCGCGCACTCGCAGAGCAAGTACTGTGTATGGAACGTTTATACCCGGACTCTCTGATTATCATCCTGGGGGATTTTAATAAGGGAAACTTGAGCCAGGAATTACCCAAATACAGACAGTTTATCAAATGCCCGACCAGAGAGGAGAACACTCTGGATCACTGTTACACCACCGTGCGCGGAGCTTTTCGCGCTGTTCCCAAGCCAGCCCTCGGCTTCTCAGATCACTCCATGATACATCTGGTTCCTGCTTACAGACAGAGACTAAAGCTCTCGAAACCTGCAGTGAGGAGCTCCAAAGTGTGGTCTGATGAAGCTGTGGAAGAGCTGCGCGCATGCATGGAATCTACAGACTGGGACCTTTTCAGAGCTGCCACAGACAGTTTGGATGAATACACGGACACTGTGACGTCATACATTCACTTCTGTGAGGATAGCATCATTCCAACAAGGACCAGGGTCATCTATAACAACGACAAACCCTGGTTCACTGCTAAACTCCGGCAGCTCAGGAAAGCAAAGGAGTCTGCTTTCAGGGAGGGGGACCGCAGCGGCTACAAAGCAGCTAAATATCAGTTCAGGAAAGAACTGAAAGCAGCCAAGTCCCGGCACAGAGTACGACTACAGGAGCAGTTTGGTAACAACGATACTGCTTCTGTCTGGAGGGGCCTACGGGAGATCACCAACTACAAACCCAAAGCCCCCCCCTGTGCTGATGACCACAAGCTAGCTGACGAACTGAACTTATTTTTCAGTCGCTTTGATGCTGCCCCTGACACCTCTCCCTCCCCCACCCCCCACTACTCTAACGACCCACCCATCAGCCCTGCCCCCAGCCTAACAAGAGCCGCTAAAGAGATTAAACAACTCTTCTTAAGGCTGCACCCCCGCAAAGCTCCTGGCCCGGACCACGTGTCTCCGGCCACTCTGAGACACTGCGCCAGTGAGCTTACTCCTGTGTTCACGGACATTTTCAACACCTCTCTGCAGTCCTGCCATGTCCCGGCCTGCTTCAAATCCTCCATCATTGTCCCCGTCCCGAAGAAGCCCAGGATCACAGGACTCAATGACTACAGACCTGTAGCACTTACGTCTGTCGTCATGAAGTCATTTGAACGCCTGGTTCTCTCCCATCTCAAGTCCCTCACCTCCCCCCTCCTGGACCCCCTGCAGTTCGCCTACAGAGCCAACAGATCTGTAGACGACGCCATTAACCTGGCCCTCCACCACATCCTACAGCACCTGGACTCCCCGGGGACCTACGCCAAGGTCCTGTTCGTGGACTTCAGCTCTGCCTTCAACACAATCCTGCCATCCCTGCTCCAGGACAAGCTCTCCCAGCTCAACGTGCCCGATTCCACCTGCAGGTGGATCACTGACTTCCTGACGGACAGGAAGCAGCGAGTGCGTCTGGGGAAGAATGTCTCGGACTCTCGGATTATAAATACAGGAGCCCCACAGGGCTGTGTTCTTTCTCCCCTGCTCTTCTCCCTGTACACCAACCACTGCACCTCCAGCCACAACTCCGTGAAGCTGATCAAGTTCGCGGACGACACCACCCTCATTGGACTCATCTCCAACAACGATGAGTCCGCCTACAGGAGGGAGGTGGACCGGCTGGTGTCCTGGTGCAGTGGTAACAACCTGGAGCTGAACGCCCAGAAGACAGTGGAGATGATTGTGGACTTCAGGAAGAGCACTGTCCCCCCGCCCCCACCCTCCGTGATGGACTCCCCCATCACCTCTGTGGAGTCCTTCCGTTTCCTGGGCACCACCATCACCCAGGACCTCAAGTGGGAGCCGACCATCAGCTCCCTCATCAAGAAGGCCCAGCAGAGGATGTACTTCCTGCGGCAGCTCAGGAAAGCCAAGCTGCCTGCACAGATGTTGGTGCAGTTCTACACGGCCATCATCGAGTCCATCCTCACCTCCTCCATCACCGTGTGGTTCGCTGGAGCCACAGTCAGGGACAAACAGAGACTACAGCGCATTGTGCGCTCTGCAGAGGAAGTGATCGGCCGCAGCCTTCCATCGCTGCAGGACCTGTACGTCGCCCGAGCTCGAGGCCGGGCTGGTCGTATCACAGCCGACCCCTCTCACCCTGCACATGGTCTATTCCAACCACTCCCCTCAGGCAGGAGGCTGCGGTCCATCAGGACTAGAACCTCCCGCCACAAGAACAGTTTCTTCCCCTCTGCTGTTGAACTCTTGAACACTTCTTAACCGGTCCCCCCGCCCTTTATAAAGTCACTTTACTGCCCATCATACGTCACTTTACTTCACTGTACTGCTGTCACCTTACATTGTGTGCACCATGTGCACTTGTATATTGTAAATAGTAACTGTAACTCTATTTTAAATTTATTCTTTAGAAGTGTTTTTTATTCTTATTTTTATTATCTCTTTTTGACTGTTGCACTGAGCCAAAGCAATTTCCAAGTCTGTGACCTCCTGTTACTTACGTTGGCAATAAAAATGATTCTGATTCTGATTCTGATTCTGATTCCCACCTCCAGCGGCTGTGAACCTGACTATAAGATTCATTGTTGCAACCTAAATGTTGTGTAACCTGTGTCCATGTCTCCCCCCTCCTCCTGAAGCACTGAAGCTAAAACTCACCAAATTAAAGCTGGGGTACCTACATTTTCCCTTGCATTAATAATGCATGTTGGTAACTTGTGCCCAAAAGTAAAAAATAATCTACACACAAGTTTTCTCACTTAGCTTTAATTCAGACTCTTAGCCCATATTCCAGACACACTGAAAACAAACTTTGTTAGCAAAGTTACTTCCCCTTTTTACAAAAAAATAAATTATAGAAAATCTTTCAAATTCCGATGTGACAGACAGCACTTTAAAGCACCAAAATAAATGATTTTTATTTGAAATAAATGCTCTATTTATATGTCCCATAAAAAATACAATTGTTGGCAAATATTTCAGACGTTTGGGAAAATTATTAAGATAATGTTGAATATTTCAAGCTTCCAAAGGTAATTATTTTCCTGTTTTGTCAAAAATGCTATACTCAAAAGGGGGTGCTTTGCGTGTATTTAAAAAAAATAGTCCCATTACTTCTAACAACGTTCAAACAAGAAATGGTGCAAACTGGCCGACAGCGTGGTTTTCATAATTGCCAAGGTAATGCTGCTGCTTTATACCGATGAACATATGCATTTCGAAAAATGTTCCTCATATTTGACCCTCAGTATGAGTTGCCTGGGAGAATCTTTTTGTCCCAAAAAAGGCAGTCCTAGAGGTATACAATACCATTAAATACAAAATAAACAGGGAGCTCAAAGAGTCAATGGTTGCTTTTTATTAATTTGGTTTTCTAGGAGTATTTATGGTTAACTGGGACTGAATTTGTTAAAATGTTTTCCAGTTCCAGAACATTGTTAAATGTTTTAAGAATTATTGATCTTCCAAATGGTCAATTTGCCGTTTTTATGCCGTTTGGCAGTGCAAAAAGCCTCCAAAGGACAATTTTAAAATTAATGACATTATTGGCGTTTATTGGAAAAAATCTGGGCCATTTAATCGAAAATGTGTTATTGTGACAGTCGTACACATGGACAGAGGGCTCAGCGAAACAACGGTGTCTTGCAAATATTTAGGATTTAAATATTTCAAACATGTGTGAATGATGCTAAAAACAACAAATATTTGACTTGATTTTTGTTCTTTTCTAGGTCACCTTGAAGCCCTCCGGGCTTTTGAAGATTGGGAACATCTCCACCTCCCTCCCCAGGGTTTCTTTGCCCCGCAGGTGGTCTTCCCTCCCCAGGGTTTCTTTCCCCGCAGGTGGTCTTCCCTCCCCAGGGTTTCTTTGTTCCGCAGGTGGTCATCCCTCCCCAGGGTTTCTTTGCCCTGCAGGTGGTCGACCCTCCCCAAGGTTTCTTTCACCCGCAGGTGGACTACCCTCCCCAGGGTTACTATCCCCCGCAGGTGGTCTACCCTCCCCAGGGTTTCTCTCACCCGCAGGTGGTCTACCCTCCCCAGGGTTTCTTTCACCCGCAGGTGGACCACCCTCTCCAGGGTTACTATCCCCCACAGGTGGACTACCCTCTCCAGGGTTACTATCCCCCACAGGTGGACTACCCTCTCCAGGGTTACTATCCCCCGCAGGTGGACTACCCTCTCCAGGGTTACTATCCCCCGCAGGTGGACTACCCTCTCCAGGGTTACTATCCCCAGCAGGTGGACTACCCTCTCCAGGGTTACTATCCCCAGCAGGTGGACTACCCTCCCCAGGGTTTCTTTCCACAGCAGGTGGTTCTCCCTCCGCAGGTGGACCTTGTGGATCCTGATGTTCAGCCTCCCTCTCCTCCGCCTTCCTTTATTTTCCCTCCCTCACCACCTTCCTCTCTTGTTCCGGCTCCCACATCTCCCTCACCCTCTGCTTCCTGCTCTTCTGATTTTTCCGATTCAGATTTCCAGAGCCTTGAGGAGTTCCTGAACTTTTTTGTGCAGACTCTGGATTCAGCTCCTGCCTCCCCCACTTCTTCTCTTCAGGTTCCTCCTACATATGGTGCAGTCGCCCTTTCCCCTCCTGTTTCTGCCCCTCCTTCTCCTTTTCTTTCCTCCCCTTCACGTCCTGCCTCTCCCTTTTCTCCCTCTACGCCTTCCTCGTCTTCTTTTTCTGCCTCTGATTTCCAGAGCCTGGAGGAGTTCCTGGACTTTTTTGTGCAGACTCTGGATTCAGCTCCTGCCTCCCCCACTTCTTCTCTTCAGGTTCCTCCTACATATGGTGCAGTCGCCCTTTCCCCTCCTGTTTCTGCCCCTCCTTCTCCTTTTCTTTCCTCCCCTTCACGTCCTGCCTCTCCCTTTTCTCCCTCTACGCCTTCCTCGTCTTCTTTTTCTGCCTCTGATTTCCAGAGCCTGGAGGAGTTCCTGGACTTTTTTGTGCAGACTCTGGATCCAGCTCCTGCCTCGGACGCTGTTGCTCCTATTCAGGTCCCTCCAATCATTGGTGCAGATGTCCCCTACCCTCCTGGCAGTGCTCCTTCTTCTCCCCTCCTTGCCTCCCCCTCCTCTTCAGGTCCTGAGGAGTTTATTTTAGGTCCAGATCCTCCTGTTTCAGATTTACCTGACCCAGGTTGCTCTTCAGATTTTAACACTGCTTCTCCCACTCCCTCTTCTTCCCACAAACGTAGCAGGTTTGAGTGCTCCCCTGAGAACAACTCCAAGAGGCAGCGCCGCTCGTCTCCTGCTCCCTCTTCTTCCTCCCGCTCCCCTTCCTCATGACCCTCCCTTCCCCCTCTCCACGACCTGTCCTCTCCCCTTCTACTCTCCCTCCACTTCTCCTCCCTTCCCCACTTTTCCCTCCCCTTCTCCACCGGCTCCAGAAAGGGCCATGTGGCTGCAGGTTTTACTTCCAACAGTTCCAAACTGAGCAGGAGCACAGATGACTCCACCCATTTCCTCAGGTGAGTCCAGTTTTAACCTGAAGATTTGAGGAAATGGGTGGAGTCATCTGTGCTCCTGCTCAGTTAGGAACTGTTGGAAGTAAAACCTGCTTTTCCTTTGAGACCCCTGTCCTAACCCCATCCCTGCCCTCGTAATCCCCTGATCCTTCTTCCACACTTCCTAATCAGATCCAGTTCCAGAGGACCCACTTTTTGCAGTCCTCCCTCTCCTTCTCCTCTTCCTGTTTCTCCCTCTCAGGTATTTCAACAGCACGAGTAGACCCAGACTCTGGAAGGACAAACATCAGTGTCCAGAGCAGTAAAAACGGAGTCTACCTGACCTGTGGCAGCTGCCATTATTACTGCCACTGGAATTTTTCAGTGGCAACTATAGGTGCCACAAAAAAAGATTCCCTTTCTTGTCCCGACAGACATCAATGTCTAGAGCAGTGACACTGGAATCTGCCACAATCTCTGCCGCTGGCAAACTTGAGTGGCCTTTTCTGTGGCAGCTAGAAGTTTAGTGGCATTTTTAGTTGCAGCTAGTATTTAATTGGCATTTATCAGCCACGTCTTGAGCAGAGAGCATTTTGACCTTCTTGGTTTTCCAGCTGCACAGAGAACCACCAGGGCACCACTACCTGCCCTGGGGAACAGCTTATACAGTATCTCCAAAATGTATAGCTGCCATTGAAAATGCCACTAAACTTCGAGCTGCCACTGAAAATGCCACTAAACTTCGAACTGCCACTGAAAATGCCAGTGGCAGAAATTGCCGCAGCCTTTTATCCAGCTCCCACAGAAGGAACAGAGCAGACCCAGGTGAACTCTGGAGGACGGACATCAATGTCGAGAGCAGACTCAGGTGAGCTATGGAGGTCAGACGTCGCATGTTCTTTAACAATCTGTTCTCTCAACATTAAATTGTATTTGTGCAGAAGAGAGGTGCTGCTGGCGCATCACAGAGCAACGTGCTGTCACACGAGCTCACTGGACATTCAGGACAAGTGGGGACAGCACACATGACCTGACCTGATAAGATGAGAGGAGGTGACTGGAGCAGCACTGCATGTAAGGGTGGTCGATGTATAGATTTGTGTTAAAGTGAGGCAAAAACATATTTGTTAATCACTGACAGTTGTCCCACCACTGAGAGGTGTTCTTAGTTCAACTGAATCAATTAATTTGGTGCAGAAAATAAATCTTCTGTTCCCCATGTATCTGTTGTCTACCTAATCCCTGGTCTCTTTGTCTCCCTCTTGTGTCTTGCAGGATTGGTGTTTTGCTGGTGGGATATATCTGAGCAGTTGCACTGACCTCACAGGTCTCACAGACAGATTGTTCCGTCTTAAAGTGGTACTTCCCTATCTTTAGCTAAAATCTAGTGAAACTTCAAACTTTAGAGCAGAGACTACTTCCTTTGTAAACTCAGCAGAGAGCATCTTGACAATCAGGGCACCACCACCTGCCCTTGGGGACATTCATTCGAAAATACCTTTAAACTTCTTTAAACTTCTAGCTCCGACTGAAAATGCCAGTGGCAGAAATTGTGGCTGCAGCTGACGGTGCAACAAAAGAGCGTGCCTTCTCTCATCCAGCACAGACTCAGGTGAACTTAGGAGGACAGACATCACATGTTCTTTTAAAATCTGTTCTCTCAACATTAAATTGTATTTGTTGTAGAAGCGCATTGAGTGCAGAGCTCACTGGACATGCAGGACCAGGGGGACAGCATAAGACGTTCCTGGAGCAGCAATGCAGGTAAGGGTGGTCTATGGATGTATATATTTGTATATAAGTGGGGCAAAACATATTTGTCAGTTACTGACAGTTGTTCCACCACTTCTTATTTCAACTTCAACTGAATCAATTAATTTGTATACAGTAGTAGTGCAGAAAATAAATGTTCTGTTCCCCATGTGTCTGTCTATTCCCTTGTCTCTTAGTCCCCCGCTTGTGTCTTGCAGAATTGGTGTTTTGCTGGTGGGATCTCTGAGCAGTTACAACTGACTCCTACAATCAAGCTTTCCAGGTCTCACGGCCAGATTGTTCCATCTTCTCAATGGTACAGACCTATCATTAGCAAGAATCTAGTGAAACTTCCAACTTTAGCTTGTGTAGCATTTTTAGCCTTGATTCATTCAAATGTTCTTTTTCCCCAGACGACCTGCCTGCTCCAGAGACCCACCAGCCAAGTCAAGCGCATCCTCGCCCATCTCCTTCCTTTTCAACGCCTACCATCAGTAGAGGATGCTTGACTTCTCTAGTGCACTGCCGGCACTGCTGCGAGGGAAGATGGAGGACACAGGAGTGCACTGTCACCTCACTGCATGGTCTGGCTGCCAGGCCGCACGTACAGCACACAGAGCTGCCAACCTGCTGAAGTTCTCCGACGCCCGATGGGCAGAACCTGGGTGTTCACTAGAACGATAAACTGGACTAGTCCCATAGCACTTACCAGTATAAGGGCCAAAGTCCCTGCCCCCTTCTGAGGAGGCTGTATAGTGAGCAGGCCTCTGCACAGGACTTTCCATGACTCTTTTCCCATGACCGTGGTAGACTCTGCTATCCACTACGCTGCCGTGTGCTGGACCCCGGCCAGCAAAGAGCGGGACAGGAACTGACTGAACAAGCTGGTCTGTCCGCTATACTCTGTGGAGGAGGTGAGGGACTGGAGGGTGCTAGCCAAGGTCACCTCCATCATGGTCACCACCTCCACCCACTTCATAGGACTGTAGAGGAGCTCTTTCAGTGGAAGACTAAGGCAGCCTGAGTGATTCTATCTTTACCTTATCTTAATAAAGGCTTTGCCTTTTTCCTAACCTGCTTGCAGTGTCTGCTTTGGGGTCCTTTTACAATTCTTTTTTTCAGACTCAAATTTAATTGGTCCTTATTTTGAAAGAATACAAATATAAAAGAGAAACTACAATACAATACAGTCAGTCCAAACAGGTGTATAGGTGGAGGAGGTGCTTTCTCAGAGCAGAGGTGTAGTGCCATGACTCAATCAAACAATTAATTAGTTTGATTCCATGCAGGAAAGAAACTGGTTATAATGTGATTACAATTAAACAAAATCAGCTTTCATAGCTTGTTAATTACAGTGCACTTTTCTAGAAGTACTTGGACTCATGTCAGTGAATTTAGTGTTTTGAGGTAACAACACTTAAGAAGCCATCTCTTTTATTGGTTTGACTTTTGTAAAGTTTGTGACTGCTCAATGCCCACAGAGGCTGCTGTTTTTGGTGTGTAGCAAGTTTTATGTGCAGTGCAAGAATTCAATTTAGTTTTGTATAGCACCAATTCACAACAGTCGTTTTGATTGTTGTCAGGGGGCGGGGCCATAATAACTTTTATTTCATGTCTTGAGATGAGGAACATGTGGACCAAATTTCATGCCTATACAACAAACTTGACCTCGAAACGCTCCCATACCAAAAACTTTGACCCCATCTGTAGGGGGCGCTAATGAGCCAAGTTCAATTATTTCACTTTCAAATGACCTAGTCCCTAGAGTTGAACAATGTATTAAAGTTTTGTGCAAATCAGACTTTGTTTGTGCAAACGGGAGCAAATTTAATGTTGTCAAAAACGGCCAAAAAAAAGGTCACATTTTGCCGCTCCGCTGCTCAAACAACGTTTCACTGATCAAAAATCCCTGAGGTCATTTTGAAGGTACATGTGTTGAGATGATGTGGAGCGACATGTATAAAAAAATGTTGCTCTTAATTTTTCCATTTTGCAGTGAAATTCATGGGCTTCCTGTTTGTCAGAGGGCGGAGCCATAATTATATTTCTTTCTTGTCTTGACTTGAGGAACATGTGTACCAAATTTCATGGCTCTACGACAAACTTGACCTCTGAAACTCCCATTGGCTGGTGTTGGTGGCGCTGTTCTGGCATTTTTTGAGTCCCATAAAAATAAACACCCAAATATCAAATTTTTCACCAGGTCTGATGTTTGGGCAAAATGTTACAACTTTTCATGCATGTTCAGGGGGTGAAATTAAGGCTCAAAGTGCAGAATTGACATCTCTCGAGCAAAAACAATAGGCCCTTTCCCCGTTCTTTCTAAATGCTGAATTGGCTGAGTGCGCACTGGGGTCATGGGGTGGGTCAAAATGTAATTAGAAAGTTCTGTTTCATCACTAGATGGCGGTATTATCAACGATAATATCCACAGAATTATATGAGTTATTAGAGACATTTACTTAAACTTTCCAACAACTAAACGGAATGAGTAATATTAGATTCACCAGTGCAAATGTGAAACATTTGAAGTTTATGTGTAATGATGGTATGACAACTTTTACCCAGCAGATGGCACTGTAACCCAATTAAGTTTGACAGTTGAACATTTCAATCTATTGCAGCCAATTTAGTTACCTACTATTGTCCTATTTTTTATTTATAAGTTTAAATGGTGCTGTATTAATTTATTTATGTGGTGTGGGAGGTTTTGGTGCACTGCCTTAAATGCCCAGTGGTATTGTTCCTGGTATCTGTGCTTATGTTACTAATGTTGTAATGTTGTCATATAGCAAGCACAGCATTACAATTTAAAATATGTTTCTAAATCTAGCCAAAAAAAGCAAATTCCAATACAACATTCAACCCTACATCTCGAAACTGTAGGAGAGAGTTTGTCCCATTTCCAAATTGACTTTAACTATAGTTAATTCTTTTAAATTTATGCAACTATACTTTATATACTTTAGGAGGATTCTCCCACAATTGAAAAAACGTCTTGGTCTTGTTTGACGAGCACGTATCACCAGAATGATTGACAATTGGTTGGACCAACAGTCTTGATGATCCACCTGGAAGTAGAAAATCCTCCTTTATACTTTTAGGATCACTGTGGAGTTGTGTTTTAGTCCGTTCACCTGAGACAGCGGTGATTTTTGCAGAAGGACTTTGCACATGAACTGAAATGACAGCAGCTGCACGCCTCGAAGCCGGACCCTCTCCTCTTTAGCTGAAGTGAGCTTACCCTCTACAGTGTATTCTTCCACATGAAGCCGTCTTGGGTCAAATGTGGATCACAAACTGTCAGGAGCAGTGCAATGTCTTGTTCCACATACAGTACACACATCATCCTCTGCTCAGTTAGAACTTCAATCTGGAGAGACTGCAAGAGACAAGATGCTTTTAAAAGATCTATTGATTGTGAATTTAGTTTCCTGTTTGTTAGTTTTTTGGCGAAGAGGCCCCGGATGTGGCCTTGCTCTGTGAAGATCTGTGCTTGAGTGCAAATCATGATCCCCCCGGGGCCTAGACACTGGTGGCAACGGGGCAACGCGAATGAGGGGGTGTGAAGAAATCCTGAGGTGCAGACGGGGAGGAGGTGGTTGCGGCTTGAAAGACTGTTTGGTGCGCGGTGTCCAGCTTTTCTGCCCCTGCTTGATGAGCGGCTGAAAGGGAGTTAATGAAGCTGATGTGAGGCTGAGGAAGGCGTGGGCCAGCCTGGTGAGATGACGTAGGTAGTTTACCAATTTGAACTTCCGCTTCAATCAATCAATCAATCAATCAAATTTTATTTATAAAGCGCTTTTCATACAAAAAGTGTAACACAAAGTGCTTTACAGTTTAGTTAAAAACAATCCAACATGCCCAGCCCTAAACCCTCCTCCCCACAGACCCCCCAAAATCACATTTATAATTATATATACAATACACACACCCACACACACACACACACACACACACACACACACACATATACACAAGTATAAAGTCATATCAGGTAAAATAGGTAATACATATGCAGCTTAAGCTGCATATGTATTTCTAACATCCGATCCCTGCATGTTTTGTCCTCATTGCAGACAAATGTAGTTGTCAGGCTGCATAGATGCCTTCTTCTCTCTTCTCCACTTCATTAGGATTGATACATGTAGGAGGAACAGCGGACCAGCAGCATGACACCATTAACATAATTGAATCGTTAATTGTCAGTCCCTTGTAATGGCTCCAATAGTGAGCGATGGTCGGCTAAGACTTTGGGTTTTCCAGAGACCCCATAGGAATGCCAAACGCCTCATTAGTCCGATCCTCTTCAGACCCCTGTCATTCTTCAACACCACTGAATGATAAGTATGGCATGGGTGGATCCATTCGGCAGCTTATTTCTCTTTTTCTTTCCTTTTCCTTTGCACTAACTCCGCAGGGACACTCCAGAGTTCAAACTGAAGTGTTCACAAACTGTTGTGTCCTTCCTAATGAGTGGGCTTTCCCAGAATTCCTAGCTGCTGTTGGTCAGTGTGAATGAAGAGGAGATTGGACTGTGAGGAATGGTTATTTTCAAGTTCTGTGAAAGGCTGTGTCAATCACAAAATGGTTGTTCACAAATAACTAGAGATATTTTAAAGAATATTTTGTGTTATACAGGTTATGAACTTACAGGGACATCCCTGCGTGACTTACATGGGTATTATCCAACTTTTTACTGTGTATTGTAAAAGTATTAATACTTGTTTTTGTTTTTTTTCTACTAAAAGTTCGCACACACTTAACAGACAACTGTGAAGTGGAGACAAAATTATACATAATGCTGATTCTTGAAAAAAATGGAAAAACGAAAAGTTGCATGAAAAAATACTGGAACCTTGTTTTACTGAAAAAATAAATAAATGCTTTTGGGGTATGACTCTACAAGATTTGCACAAGTTTAGTCCATTCCTCTTTACAAAACAACTCAAGCTCTGTCAAATTAGTTGGTGAGCATTTTTTGAACAGCAGTCTCTCCTACAAAACAGTTTATCCTGGAGCACTAGAGACCTAACCCTTACATTTATTTTTTATTTTTGGTCAGGTTCATACAGGATTCAGTGGTTTGACATAAATACATAGATATACATTTTCCTCCTCACCCCTAAAGAGACCCCTTTGAGGAGGATGGTTGAACCCTGAAGTTAAGCTAAGGTGATATGACGCCCACTCCACGGTCAAATAGGAAAAAATATCAACTTTTTTCACATTAAAAAGTGCCTCTTTAATGTGTTGTTCTAGAGTTTCAACTTTTTGGGTGATAAATATTTGAATAAGTGCCTCAATATATCGTGTAAACTGCACTTTTAGCACACCATTCTCTTTTCTTATACCGTTCATGCATTATTAATAAACAATGTTGCTGCGAGTTCTTAGCACAGCAGTGGAAATGTCTCTCTGACCTTTTGCGCTGATATGGGAGTTAAACAGTCCGTCTGCTGGTTTCATTTCAGATGCACAAATCCATTCATAATAAATGATGCCCACACAGGAATGCAGCCTTGTACCGGGAAAGCAAACACACGGAAAGGTTGGACTGTATATGTGTGTTGGCTGGACGTCAGTGATGAATGACAAGAGGTTGGTTTCTACAGTCCGGTAACCTCCATCTAATGTGTTGTGCAGGTAAGTCAATAATCAAAAATAAAAAACATATTATAAAGTTTATGATTAGTGCTTTTCACAATGCGTTTTGCAATTGTTGTGGGCATTTTTCGTCTCCCTCCATGCAGTGATGGGAGTGGGGTCGCTATTAGAGAAGGCCAGACCCCACACAGAGCACTTGGAGAGACACAGGGAGAACACGCAAACTTCACACAGAAAGGTAAGTAATATCCAACATTTTTAAAAGAAAAGAAAAATCTGATATATGTCCTTCTGAGACCAAATGATTCTAAAAGTATTTGCAGTGTGACAGTAGTTTTAAGATGTTGGGTGGTCTGGCATTTCTTTCAACTAGACAACTGTAAATGACACTTCATTTTCACCTCTTTTGCCCAAAATAAAAGAAACCTGGATGATTTTAATTCATACTCCTAAGTTTGAAAATGTGCTTGATAGTAGTAATAATAATAGCCTTTATCATACAACTTTCTAAGCACTCCCAGTTGCCATGCAAGGTACAATGTTAAAAGCAAAAGACATAAGCACATAAAAAAGGAACACCCTATGATGTGGCCGATATGTGTAGCTTGTAAATGTCAGCTGTGAGCACATCACCCCTGCTTCTGTAAAATCAGAAAGATCAAACATCGTCCCAAGTTTTGTAGCTCCCTCCTGTCCGGTCTTTGCACTGAAATCCTCTCCGTTTCCTGGTTCAAGACGCAGCAGAGAAACTTCTTTCAATTTCAACTTTCTCTACACAACATCACAGTTTCCCTTAAATTGGTTGTTGAAATCTTTATGACAGTGCTAACGCAAGTATATCTTATAAAAGTCATAAGTCACATGAACACATCACCCCTGTTCTCTCCCCCCTTGGCTCCCTGTGTACGTACATTAGAATACATTTTTTAACTTCCCCGCGCATTTTTAAAGCTGGTTTGATATCACACCGAGCTAGATTCCTGAACTTTTACCCTTGGATCGTCATCATGGACCACCCCCGCACTGTCTTCTCAGCGTATAAGCAACAAATCCTCTCCACTTCTACGATTTGATGGTCCGAGAAAATCGAAAAAAAAAAAATCACAATACCCCATTGTCACAGAACTCGGTGTGTGTTCTCCCCAAAGGGACAATGATCGGCAGTTATTCTTTCCTAATTCTACGGGAGGATATGGGTTCTCAGGCCTCAAACTCTCTTCTAACATCTGGAGGCTGATGACTAAAGCAGGACTGCAGCATACGTTAGCCCGGCTCTCCTGTAGGTCAACATGTAGGCTTGTTTATGTGGAGAATCAGGAGCTGAAGAGGAGCAGCCCGGGGAGAGCAGAGCGCAGATGTCCAGTATGATGCAAGAAGAAACTGTAAATCTTTGTGAGGGGTATAATGTGCACGTAATGAAAGGGAAGAGCTCAAGAAATCTACAAATGGGTATTAGTCATGTGAAAAATGGCAATAACAAACTATCGTGACCTCTGTGTGGCATTTTACCGCAACAAATCCGTTCTTTGTATTCAGTGTTTTCAGATTCTACATAAAAACCTGGAAAATACAATAGAAAATACACAATGAAAAGCTGTAATTGCTCATGTCTACGCTTATTTTTTAGAATCACACCGATTTACTAAAAAAACTGACAATAATATGAAAGATTTGCATTTCTATTTTTCTATACAGTGTTATTTTTTTATTTTTTGATGGTGACTCCTGCTTGATGTTGGAAAGGGTAAAAGCATAATTTACACAAGGACATGAAGTCACTTGATGAATGAATGAGTGAGCGAGACAAGTGACCCTGAAGAACTCCAAGGGAACTCTGAGGCAGTCTGTGGCAATCTTAGAGAGAAAAACGGTGTTCTCTACCAACAGAAAGTTAACAACAATATCAAAATTTATGGATAGATAGATAGATACTTTATTGATCCCCATAGGAGAAATTCAGGAGTCCAGTAGCAGCAAAAATAAAACATAAAATTGATCATTCTAAAAAGTTAACTATAGTGATAATCAGCAACAGCCCTTCAGGTCGCAGCATCAGAGGTGTAGTAGCCTCTGGGTGGAGCAGGACGGGTCACAGCATCTGAGGTGGAGTAGCCTCTGGGTGGAGCAGGACGGGTCACAGCATCAGAGGTGGAGTAGCCGTTTGGTTTGGACCATTTTCTCTGCTCTAGTCTAAAGTAAAAAGCTAAATGCTTCATTAGCATTTGTCAAAAAGTTAGCATTCCTCCAGTGGATTTTCACCTGATCCACTTGGTTCAGACCATGAATCCTCTCTGCTCCGGTCTGGACCAGTGCAAAACCATGCACACTGGATATGGTTATGGACATTGATGATCTGCTCCTTATAGACCAATGGTTCGATGTGTTTTTCATCATTGCATTTCTTGTGTTTGAACTGTTTGATTCTCTGATCTGTGTTGGCAAATTCAACGGTTTTGTTAAGACCTCCGAGATAACTACTGTTGTAATTAAAGGCTATTCAAGAATAAATTGAGTTGAATTGAACAAGCAACAAATTGAATTTAACCAACAATTCAATATATTATATGTAATACACCCTCTTTGACCAGAGCCCCAGTACTCAGTCATGGATACGGGACGTCCTGTCTACACTATCCCCCTAACCCCTTCTGATGTGGGACCTGCCGCTCCTGCCTCCTCTCACTGCGGTGTCCCATTTCTCTTATTATGGCAACTTTTCACAAGGAAGTGTCCAAAGTCGTTAGCGGCAGACTCTTTACAGCTTTTTGACATGAGGCGATAGCAAAAGGGCGGTGAGCTGAACTTAATAAAAATAAGCGTGTTCTAAATTTGCATGATGGATGGTGGCGGCGTGTGATGGGGACAGGCTGCAGCTCTAATGGCTCTCAGAGGAACGTCATCAGCTGTTCCCACTGCACCGGCTAAGAATATATAAAACTGTGGGTGAGACGCGGAGCTGGGAGGTCTGCGAAGTGGTAAAGCTGAGGTTAATTGTTGCCGTTATGAAGTTGTGTATAGATTCCAGTCCAGGCTCCAAACAAATGTGTGAGTGATTGAGCAAAAAAATAATCTAAACATGGTTGATTAGTTCTTTTCTCTTTCCTTTGTGATCCCAGCCTAGATCTTGTTCTGATTCTTATAACTTCAAAGGACCTCCCTGGTTCTAAGAGATCCTACGTCTGTGCGGCTATAAGACAGCACTGCAAAAAGTGATTCAAAATAAGTAAAAAATTGCTCAACTTTGGCAAAATGTGTCTTAATTCAAGCACATTTAGACTGCCTGAAAACAAGATTTGCCAAAGGGATAAGAATAATGATCTTGTTTTGAAAATATACAAGAAAGGTCTCCCTTGGAATGAGAAAAGACTAAATGGCTTTGTCCCGTTGGCAAATATTGTTTTAAGACAGTCAGAATGTTCTTTGATTCGAGCAATTACTACCTCATATTTGTATCACTTTTTGCTGTATCTGTCTGAGCTAAACATGGGCACTTTATTACTATTGTTTGCAAGTTTAAGAATTTTGTTTTTCTTGATGTTTGGATGGATGGATGGCTGTATTTCTCGTACAGGGGATCAATAAAGTATCTATCTATCTAGAAGTATTCATCTGCATTCGCAAGGGTAGAGTGAATTTGTTTCAGGGGTATACTCATACTTTTAGATTACTTTGAAATTAGTTTTTAAAAAAATGGTGTGCGATTCTTCAATTATCACTCAGTCTATAAAACAGTTGATAAGATAAAAAGCAGGATTTTCACATTTCCTGTGGTTGTTCTCAGGTCACTCTGTTGGACTGAAGGCTCCACACGCAGACGGTGCTCGGAACATATGGGAGTCTTTACATGCTCTTTGCTGCAGCGGGATCAAAGTGGAGGAGAAGAAGCTTTGGACCTGATTTTGCGACACGGTTTAGCAAGTTTGCAGAAGAGGTTTTGCTCTTCAAACTCATGTGTGAAACGTGTTCTGCTGCATGCAAGACCACCGCAAATAAATCCTGTAAAATCCCAAAGTTGTGTCCTATTTGTTTGAAAAGAAAACTAAAGTACCTTCCTGGGAGTTCCCTTTTTCAAAGCAATAACAAATCATAGGAACTAGTAGTGCACTGTTGTTATTTATTTCATTAATCCCTTGTGATTTTAATGTTCTAATGTCTTCAATTACCTGTGGCACGGTGGCTGAGTTGATAGCACTCTCGCTTCTCAGCAAGAAGGTCCTGGGTTCGAATCCTGGTCGGAACAGGGCCTTTCTGAGTGGAGTTTGCATGTTCTCCCTGTGTCTGCCTAGGTGTCCTCCGGTTTCCCCTACCACTAAAAACATGCACAATAGGTATGAATGTAAATGAGAGAGTGAATGGATGGTGTTGATTGGGGGCTTTGATGGACCAGTGTTCTGGACTCGCTTCCATCATCACCGTGTGTGGAGTGGTTGGAACAATATTTGAACTCTGAACATTGTAAAGCGCTTTGTGAGACCTTGGTCTGTAAAAGTGCACTAAATATAAATAAACATTACTTTCTGTGAGATATAAAAATGTGTTTTAATTGGTGATTTTACGTTTGTGCCATGTGTGATGTGGACTGTGAAGAGCTTTGTGTTGCCCTGTGTATGAAAGGCGCTCTACAAATAAAGATTGACTGTGTATGGACTCTTATGAATGATTATGATATGGAAGATTATTGAAATGAATTGAATCAAAGCAACAATCATCAGCATAATTGTGGCGTACATGTTTTACACAAGAGAGTTTGTAAACGACGTTTATTGTGGAAAAAAGTTGGAAATTTCTAGCACATTGTGGTTTTACAAAAACAGGAGAAAAAGGCCTACAAATATTCATAATTTATACAAATACAAAGAACTTTAAAAAATAAATCTTTTTAATTTAGTAAACGCTTGAGATCCCTGAGCTGACAAGGAGTGACACGTCTTTTTTGACCCAAGCAAAATTCAAATAGAAGCACTTTTATGACAGAAGTGAGCACATGAACGATGGACATGGTAGTTACAAAATGAAATACTGTAATAGACAAAAAGTCAGTGTGATACCTTCAGGACTGTAACGTGTCATATCTAATGCATCCAAGCATTTATCCACCAATAATGAGTTAAGATACCAAACAGGATACTCTCTTTCTGTACAAAAAACACAGTGCCAGCTGGTTCCGTCGCTTAGAAGATCCATAGAAATAACTTAATAATGACCGAACGAGCACAGTGTATCATGTCTAATAAAATCAAACAAATGGGGCACGATTACTGTACAGACTCCTAAACGGGACGTGTTGGATCCAAACAGAATATACTATATACACAAGAGCTTAAAACTGAGAAATAGAGCCGTACCTCTCACTTCAATAAACCGTTGGCCAGCATTTTGTTGGCTACTTTTTTGCTGTATGGTTTTATTTACATATTCTACAATATATTATCTTTATACAAAACAGTTTTTCTCCCCCAAATAATTTATAAAACCTTTCCCTCTTTAGTGCTGTGTGCAATAGTGACAACATTTACATAGCGTTTGTATTTGGTTTGCTAATCCTCCATAATGTTAAAAATCATTTTCGATCATATGACGCCCCTTCTTCCACTAATAACTCTAGTGGGAGTGGGACCATTGCATCGCCATGGCAGCCTGACTTTCTCCCTTGTGCTAAAACCGCGCCGTAATGGGAAAAAATCTACTGCTCTACAATCTAATAAAGAGGATTCACACATTTCGCTGTAAGGCAATGGCTTTAACTGCCTTGCCAAGTATAATCTACTTGGCCAACTCCAAACTTCCCGGAGCTATCAGAGGCTATTGATGCATTCAAATCGTTGAATAGTCAATTCCCTTTTCATCTTTGAAGCTACAATTTTACTGCTGCTAAAAATCCTTCAAAACCCGGTAAATGTGTAATTTATGTGATGCTTTGAAACGGTCAGTTCATTTGAATGGGACAAAATTATAATGAGAAACAGGCACTGCGTTGACTGGAATACAAAATATCTCAGAATGATTTTCCAATAAAGCTAAAAGTGCCGTAGTTTGTGAAAACATACTTCAGATGACTGCTTTTATCAAGTCCAAACAGCTCCGGTGCGCTGAGTTGTGTTTTGCGTGGAGTATTCATGGCCCGAGGTGCATTCAGAGCTTTGAAATCATCACGCTCTGAAGCATCCTCGAGTTGGAGCGGAGCAGGGGAGACTGAGCCGGTTCTGACCCGGGACTGGAGCACATGTGGGGGCCGGGGAGGGGCTCAGGGGCCGGCTGTCCGCATGCCCTGCTTCTCCATGATGTTCCAGAGCTTTCGCAGGTTGGACTGAGTGATGGAGTCGTCCGGCTTCAGCTGGAGAGCTCTCAGATAGTTGGATTCTGCCTCCTGCAGTTTCCCATTGAGGTGGAGAATGGCCCCTAGGTTCATCAGAGCCGCGGGGTACTGGGGGGACACAAGGGAAGTTTGGGATGAGAAAAAAACATCTGAAATAAAACACAAAATATAAAGAAGACTGGTGCTAATGTGATCAATCAAACAAGAAATCAGCAAATAAATAAAATATACATATTTTTATATAAATGTACGGTATATATAACTTTTTTTTACCATAATTATTGGCAAAACTGTTAATGTTATTCCTTGCGTTTTTGCGTTAAAATCCAATAACTATTTATCTTTTGATTGTATGATTTTGTTGATTTGAAATTCTACATATACACTACATACACATATATATTCACATTTTGTCAATTTTTACAGATAGAGATTGGGCTCGATCACTACAGTCCTTGCGATTTTCTGCAACTTCTCAACTCGCACTTTCAACTTGATTGCGAAGTGTTGAGCCGTCCAAACCCAGACGTTGATTTCAGCCAGGCTCTCGGCGAGGGCATCTGGCGTTCTAACAATCATGACTGGGGAGGACTTTCCGTGGTCATCCCAGCAGAGTCGGCGTACGCACAAAACGCACTGTTCCCCTTAAATGAGACATCCTATCGAGAAGTCAGATTGGTTTTCCAGCCTCGGTGTCCTCCTGGTTGCGGTGCGCAGTCGCCACATGTCAGAGTCAGACAGGAGCGGGGCTTTGAAGTGGCTCGGCAGGCTCCACGCTGCACATATCCCGCTGCAGACTCCATCACGACGAGGATCTGCGGTGAAGCTCTCAGGAGGAGCCGACCAGAGCCGAGCCAGGAGCAACATCTGATCCACATTATGGCTCACCCGGGCCTCTTACGCTGTCACCAAAGCTACCGTGACTCAACTTCAACTACGGTAATCTTTGACAATGACGTGTTGAAAAACCTACCAAAGCCCTTTCCATAATAATCCATTCAAATCTACGATGAGGAGGATTTGGGATATCGTTAAAGTAGCAATATATAAGATTCATCATTAAATGGCCCTAATCTTTCAAAAGGCATTAATAAACCATGCTCTTTTCAAATACTGCAGTTCAGCTGAGATATTTGAATTTCAAAATTAGTTTTACAGCCCCTAAATCTTGTTATTGTTTTCATTTCTATGTCCCGCCCTCCACCGTTTCACCAATCAGAAAATCCGTGATCCGGGTTGCCAGAACTCTAAGGATTTCTATCGGAGCCTTTGTGAAAAAGTTGTTGGCTATAGATTTGTTGTTGACATAAACAGATATTTTGGTCCCAGCTGGAATCGTCTGCATATCTGGCAACCTGAGTCAGGGAGAGTGGGAGAAGTTGCAGTTCCATTTTTGGCCAGATTTTTACATGCGGCTCCTTTAAGGCCTACGTTTGAGAGAAAGAGCAATTATCTCTAATAATTTCAGACCTTGATAAAACACTGCAAAGATTATAAGTAAAAATTTCTGAAAATCTCGATTGGAGAATTATTTGACCTGGCTTTGTACAATATAGAAAAGGAACAAATCAAGAGTGCACGTTAAAGCCTTCTTTAACTAAGTATGATTTTTTTTTAATAATCAACAAGTAATTAAGCTGTTCATTTCCCATCTTTTTAGTCAAATTTAACTCAGATCAAGATAATTTTATATCTACAGCAAAGACTACATTTCCCATTTTTTGCAGTGAGTGTCAGATTGAGCATCACTTTACCTTTTTGTGGTCTTTAAAATAACAAATAAAGAAAATCTTCAACTAAAGAAACGGGCAGAACTTAAAAATAAAAAACGCCCTAGAGTTCAAACCACACGCTTTGTATGTCTTTCAAGTCGTTCTGCACAGAGCAAAACGCTTCCTACTGCTCCAACCTTCAAACGTCGTCATTATTCAATAGAAACTCTCTGTAATTACAATAATCCACAAGAAAAACAAGCCACAACGCAACTGCATGTGTTTCATCGAGACATCACCCCGGACTCTTTCCTCTAATGGCCGACGGACCTTTACATCTGTTTGGCTAATAAAATACCGGCAGTTTGACCCGCCATTTTAGGTCATACCACCATAACACCAAGGGGCTGTTTGGATTGGAAGTCAAGGAAGTGTTTATATATTAGCACAACATTGAAAATTGGAGACGGGTCCAAAAAGCATTGCACTGGGGAGACACATACAGTGCTATATAAAACCTTAAATATGGATTTTTTTTGTTACTAAACGTATCATTGTTGTTATTTGTGGATTGGCAATAAATCTGTATCAATATCTGTATCGTTAGCGGTTATTTTGCTAAATGTACACTGCTATAATTACATCTAGTGCTTTTTTTTTGTTTTTAATTAATTTAAGGGCAATAACAATCATGATAGACAAACAGCAGAATTATAAGCAAAACACAAAAACACAAAGCAAAGACAGCAAAATAAAAAAATTAAAATAAAATACCACCCACACTAATATCAGGGGTGTATACTATCTTCCTCCACAAACTCATCCCTGCGCCATATGCTCCTATCTCAAATCATGTTCATTATCACAATCTCGAACAATAATATGTCTTCAGAACAAAAGTTTTCTTCCGTTTAAAAAGAGAAATATTGAACTGTATCCCAGCTTTACACGTGAAACTCAGAGAAATAGCTTATTAGTACATTCATTTCTGTAATTCAACTTAACATGTGAAACGCATTATTATGAACTAAATACATGCAAATATTTAAATGTTCTGATATTTTTTGTAAAGGTTTGATGCATCTCACTGGGCACGTAATGAGTCTGTCTTTGACTAGTAAACGGACATTAGAACAATATTCACATTTTCAGAGTTTCACCTGTAAGTACCAAACTAAGATGTTTATTCAGGTGGTTAAAGTTGAGCTTGTTGTTTCGATAGTGAAACCAAAACGTTGGAGTTGGAGATGGATGTAATGGACCAACGTTGGTGAAACATAAGCAAGTCCACATCACAACCCACTCCTATAAAAACAAGCCATTCCAACATCTTTTCATCTGGAACTCCTTTATTCCCGTTCAATGTTTTCTGAACGGCGCGGTATCTAAAGAGTTCTTGATTTATACACCGCCATACTGTTTTACTACTTTCTCTGTATGCTCCACACACAAACCAAAAAAAGCCTATTCCCTTGTCAAAGCCTTTCATTTCTGCTCATTTCCTGCTGCTCTGTTACCTCTCAACCTCTGAAGCCTCCTCTAAACTGGCATGAAGGCAGAGAGATCGGAGCAGATGTGGACCACACCGTAAAAAACCCCCCAAAAATGGTGCAGCTTTTGTCGAGATGTCTTCATTTTTAAAACATTTGCATAACAACGTGCATGAATTAATTGAACGAAAACGCATTAATTCGCTGTAAGGGCCTTTTAATACGGCTAGTAAAAACCGCGTCCGTCTTTCAGCATAGGCCTCCATGTGATTTCGATATATATAAGCGAGGTGTCAAAAAGCAGTAAAGCGTGAAGTGACAAACGCAGATGGACAATGAACACAGCTGCGGTCAAGTCCCATTGAGCAGAACAAAGGCGAACGCTCGGGAGACGGGTGAATATAAAAGCCTCGACTCCGGTGCGACGGCTGTAAGCAATAACGCTCACGGGAGGAGGCCAAGTCGGAGTGACCGGAACGCAAATGTGGTCGGTGTTTGGGGCTTGGATCATGCAAAAAAAAAAAAAAAGTTTATATAGTTGTAAAGGCCAAGAAACAGTCACTTTACACAGATCTGGGGCCGGCGCGGGAAAAATACACGAGAAAAACACAAATGTCGAAAAGAAGGAGTTTTTTTTTGGGAGAAGAATGACGCTAAAGTTAATCTGTCTCAACATGTTTACAGACTCGGTGGGAGAAGGACTTCATAAGTAATATAAATGTACAGCTTTTGAAAGTGTATCTGACTGTTGGGTTTTGTGTCCAGCGCTAAGTGACCTTTTGATGTTTGACAAAAATATATATCTAAGACTTTGATGGATAAATCCAAATAACTTTATACATAATTATTGATTTAAGCTAAAGAAAACATCGGAACGGATTATTGTCAAGGCAAAGATTTTTTTTTCCCACTATATTTTTGGAGTTGTCCCTTGACATTTGTGGACATCTATGAAGATAAAGGAGATTGGTGATCCCTCATGTACCGATGGCTTCTATATGTTTGTTATTTTTAAATTTCCTGTGTTAGAACAGTTTGATTCTCTGATCTGATGTTGGCGAAACAACAACTGTGTAAAGTCCTCCAAGACGACTGCTGTTGGGAATTAAAAGTTATATACAAAAATGAATTGAATTGAACTTCTTACAAATTCATTATTCTTCATGTCATGTAATATTCTCTTACACATCAGGAGAATTGAGGACCCCTGAGAGGTCTTTCGATCAAAGTCATCCCCACCGCTGTCAGACTGTACAATAAGTAACTTTATTGTTTTTAAATCTGACTTGTATGTGTATTACTTTTATCTCTATGTTTTTAAATGTGAAGCGCTTTGTGATCCTGGTCTGTGGAAGGCACTATAAAGATAAACTTTTACAGTCTTACAGTCACTTTTAATGTTATTGTACATCATATATCTTGCATAAGAGATCATTTGCACATTTCTTGCCTTTTGAACAACCTGAGTGATACTAATTATGCCAATTTCTCCAATGTGAGATCAATAAAGTCTTTTTGTTGTTGTCGCAATAATAGGTTTTTAGTTCCCCCCACACACACACATTACAGGCATAATGATAACAAACAAACCTGTACTTGATCCGTTAAATGAGTGACATATATTAGTTTTAAATATATGACAGTTTATATTAAATTGACTTTTGATCGATATCTTAATTTTCTGAGTTTCACCTGTAAAGCTATACAGTAAAGTCAAGGCCCAAAAAAGCGTGTAAATAAAATACTTAACTACATGCATAATAAAACAAAATGGTGTGTATTACAAGCCAGTCTGAATAAATACGTTTTCTACACACGACTGGCGACGTCAAACAGGTAACCACAAGAAAAACACGCCGTCACATGGTCATGACAGACGATACGAGCGTCTTTTGCCCGCAATAAACAACAACCTTCTAATTATGCTTACGAGAATCGCAGCAATCAGCGTGCGCCCGGCCTCTGCTGTAATCTCTTCTTATTACCGCCGTGAATGGGCCCTTTGTCGAGACCAGGGGCCGAGAAATGAGGCTTCGTTTGTGCTACATCCATCAGAGACTTCAAAAGCAGCGGCAAAGTGAGCAGGTTGGAAAGAATAATGGTAATAACCCCCCGGTCCGAGAGGCCGAGCAGCCCCGAGATGAAGGCGCCTGGGTTCTCACAGGTGGCTGCTCTAAGTGACGGCTGTGGGGGCACTGCCTTTGACAGGTGGTTTTTCTGGTGGTTACTCGCTTAAGGATTGACTAAACAAAATAAAATTGTATATTGCTGCGACTTGTTCCCTGCCCGTGAACTCGAATAGCGTATGCGGTGTGTATGGCCCTATAACTCAGCCATCCCTAAAGTTTTCAACACCCAGGCAGTTAAGATGAGATGGACTTAACTTATGTCTTTTGAACAGGGGGGTGGAAATGTAGAAAAGTTGAAATACACAGAAACTTGCCTTGCCTCGATAATACCAAGATTACTACATCATACTTATACATAAATAGCATTTGGCAACACTGGCCTGTAGTAGTTACGTTATAAAAGAAAGAATTATCACGACAGATTATGATTTAAGATACACTTTTAACCCAGAAGTCCGACCATATCAGCCCCATATCCTTGGAGACAAAATGGAGACACCATCAGGTCATGTTAAAGTTACAACAATGCATGATGGAGGGGATAAAATATTTCAGCAAAATATATAAATGTTATGTGATGACCCTTTTATTTAGATTTTATGGATATAATTATTACGGGAGTTGAATGTTACTTACGTCCGGCCTCAGACTGGCTGCTTGTCCGTAGTACTTTTCGGCCGCTTCGTTTAGATTGGCTTGCCTGCGGAGCAAAGGCACAGGAGGAGGTGGTCATTATTAATCTTTACTGCAGCTGGCTCTGTTCAGTGGTGCTCAGGGGTCAGTGGGAAACAAACACGCGGAAATATAAATATAAAATGAGCAAAGATACAAAAACAGATTTAATTCCAACAGTTGTCTGTGTGGGGATGGATCTTTCTCCTGGAAAAATATAACCTGGAAATGTGTGCCGTGAATTAAACTGAAAATACTAAAGATGAATAATAATACTACACTTTTAATAGCATCTTACAAAAGCAGTAAGAGAGAGTTTCACCTCTCCAGTGGTAACAACCTGGAGCTGAACGCCCAGAAGACAGTGGAGATGATTGTGGACTTCAGGAAGAGCACTGTCCCCCCCGCCCCCACCCTCCGTGATGGACTCCCCCATCACCTCTGTGGAGTCCTTCCGTTTCCTGGGCACCACCATCACCCAGGACCTCAAGTGGGAGCCGACCATCAGCTCCCTCATCAAGAAGGCCCAGCAGAGGATGTACTTCCTGCGGCAGCTCAGGAAAGCCAAGCTGCCTGCACAGATGCTGGTGCAGTTCTACACGGCCATCATCGAGTCCATCCTCACCTCCTCCGTCACCGTGTGGTTCGCTGGAGCCACAGTCAGGGACAAACAGAGACTACAGCGCATTGTGCGCTCTGCAGAGGAAGTGATCGGCCGCAGCCTTCCATCGCTGCAGGACTTGTACGTCGCCCGAGCTCGAGGCCGGGCTGGTCGTATCACAGCCGACCCCTCTCACCCTGCACATGGACTATTCCAACCACTCCCCTCAGGCAGGAGGCTGCTGTCCATCAGGACTAGAACCTCCCGCCACAAGAACAGTTTCTTCTCC
The DNA here is from genome assembly GCA_964034765.1 of Knipowitschia caucasica. NCBI lineage: Eukaryota > Metazoa > Chordata > Actinopteri > Gobiiformes > Gobiidae > Knipowitschia > Knipowitschia caucasica. The sequence goes on along the minus strand of OZ035842.1, from coordinate 22,826,847 downwards.
TCTGCTGTTGGAGTCTTGAACACTTCTTAACCTGTCCCCACGCCCTTTATAAAGTCACTTTACTGCCCATCATACGTCACTTTACTTCACTGTACTGCTGTTCACCTTACATTGTGTGCACCATGTGCACTTGTATATTGTAAATAGTAACTGTAACTCTATTTTAAATTTAAATTTATTCTTTAGAAGTGTTTTTTATTCTTATTTTTATTATCTCTTTCTGACTGTTGCACTGAGCCAAAGCAATTTCCAAGTCTGTGACCTCCTGTTACTTACGTGGCAATAAAAATGATTCTGATTCTTTACTAAGTGTTTTACAACAAGCAGAATTGAATAACTAGGCACACTCTAGAGGCAATATTGTATGTAAAATCTCAATGAAGAAGTCAAACACTAATTACAGTAGATTAATGGACTCAGACCCATCAGCCGTTGATCCCCAGAGCTGATGTAGCACACATTCCTACTCCCTGGTGTGTTTAAGTGAACAGCAGAGAGCCGGCACAGGGAAGTGTTGTTGAATATGTGATTAGGGCTATTGTCAGAGCAGAATTTATGGACCTGTTATCTTGAATCTATCACGTTTTAGTAGATGCATGTTTATTGTCAAAATAGATTGGATTTCCCAGAGAGCTTTAATCAGCACGAGTCAACAGCTACGTTCAAGTAAATCGTCAGTAAATCGTGGTGTGTCCAGTTAAAACAGTAGTCCTTAGGCTTTGTTTATCACCATGATTACATTACAACATGAACACCTGTGGCTAAAATTCAAGTGTGACCTAGAAGTGGACAAAATGCACTTTCTTTACAAATGTAGCTGGTGTGGTTAATCTACAGGTATATTAGTCCAGCAACTACTGTAGTTTGTTTATCCAAGCGGAAATTCAGCTGGGATGATGTTTCACACACGTGGCTCTTGTCAAAAGCCGTTGTTTTGATCTGTAATATCCCACTGCTCTGCCTACTCTCCCCTATTAGCGCACAAAGTTTACTGTGTCTTTACGGCACTCCGCTGCAGCGTGACTCATTGCAACCAGTTTCAGAGAAAGTCAAGGACAGGAGCAGTGCCTCAGGTTGGACTGATCAAAGCCGCTGTGGCTCTTTCATTTGGGCTGTCGGCCTCTACAGGGATCATCCACATGCGCAGGACATAAGGCGCAGCTTTCCTCTAGAGAGCGAAGGTCACAAGCACTAAAACAGGTTGTCTGTGCGGGCAAATGGAATCTTTCAGCTACCCTTTGTTTTTACACAGTATTTTTATATGTCAAATAATGAAACCATTTGTTTTAGAATTGCACATAATGACCCAGTATTCTCACTAACCTCTGGGAGAGTCTAACAATGTTGCAGATCAAAGATTTTTTTGTTGCAGTTGCTTTCCGAGATTCCCTTTTCTCTCATTTGAGCTTTCTTGAACTCCAAGTCAGAAACAGACATCATCACATCATCATTAAACAGTTAGAATGTATGCTTTCTGTCAATCCTTCTCTTTTTCGAGCAACTACTTTAAATTCCAATGCTGATCCAAATGTGGCTGTAGCCGAATTTGTCCAGACATTATAAATGCGGCCTGTCCTCCAGCCACAAACACAGGCTTGTTTTGCCAACAACAGTATTTAGAGATATCCAGCTTCAGGGCAGGAATACAAATGTACTGATCTAATTGGATAAAATCATCATCATGTTTAAGGAACTGGCACCAAACCAGAGCAAAGAGCAGAGGTCTTATATATATGAAGTATGTGAGAAAATTTAACAAAGAAAATAACAAAAGGGTCAAGGTTTACTTAAATATAGTTAAACAAAAAAGTATTTAGTCGTAAAAGGAGATGCTTGGCCCATTCTATCTACAGCCCACAAGGATTTTACTTTTCTTTCTTTGCACACAGTTTTAGCCTCAGGGACTCCTCCTGATGTACTGTCTGCTCCCAGCTCATGATGTTACCCACAAGCATTTTAATAATAATTTCATATTCACAAACCCCTGGGGATATTACTAATACTGCATCTGTTACTGCTAACGCCATGAGATGCAACAGCAGAGACTAAAGCCTTCAATATCTGCCTCTATAAAACATGTGGTTCTAATAGATACATGTATGACTATATAACGTATGTAACCATTTCTTCCTCGACCAATGCACAAGTCATATTTACAAGACATGAACTTGGCACTTTTCAGCTCAATATACTTGCCTTTTCCATTTTCCAATTGAAAAAAACAAATAAATTCTTGAAATGATTGGTTTAGTGAAAATCTCAAGGACCCTGGAGTATAATGATCGACATTTACACTTCTAAGAGGTTGTATTTGTGCGTAGAATTACTCGTGTCCCTCCGACAGAGAGCCTTTCCACTGCAGGGTCCAAAGCAAACACATAAAGATCATGAGCCATGGAGGAGTGGGGAGAGAAGAGGAGCCCAGGCCAGGAGCCTGGGGTCCGCACCACTCACTGCTGCAGCCTCTGCCCACTGTGAGGGGTCTACAGTCTGAGGAGCAGCTGGAGATGGACTCAGCTCTGAATACTGATTTTAACTCTACAGGTGCAAGGATTCTTTGAGAAATATATTGAGAAACAGACAAATGGAGACGCCCTCTAATTTGATAAGAGATAGTGGACGACTTATATCAATAACATAGAAGAACATTGGTAGAGATTTATGGGAAGCCAAGTCACTGTATATAAAGTGTCCCGGGTTTAGGAGCTTGTGGGTTAAGAATCAAAGAGCTGATACGTCTGAAATAAAATTGGTTAATTTTTGTCGTTTTGTGAAAAGAGAAGTTGCAAATATGATAGTTTGTTTGTTGTTGTCTATAATTTTTGTTTTTCTGTTTTTGTAAGTAGGGGCGACAGTAGCTCAGTTGGTAGAGCACTGGCCTTTGAGCCTGAAGGTCGGGGGTTCAAGCCCACCACGGGACCTTCTCCACCGACTCCCACTGATGACTGCTGTTGTTGTGTCCTTGGGCAAGACACTTAACCCTGCATTGCCTGAAGCCCCCACTGAAAAATCAAGGCCGTATTGTCACTGACAGAGCAGCCGTCCTCCTGTGGACTCACCACCTGCAGAGGATCAGTGAGGGGCTGGTGCTAAGTGAATTGGGTGCAGCTCTGACTGCCACCCCACCGACCCAGAAATGGATTAAGGGGAAGAAGATGGATGGATGTTTTTGTAAGTTTTATATGGACTTTTTATGTGTCTGAGTTAAAGGTGAATTCAATTGATTATAATTCATACAAACATTATTTGTTATCATTAAAAACATCAGGGAAGTATATTAAATTTGTCTTACAAAGATTGACTAATTCTGATTAGCCAATACAACAGAATGTAAGTAGCTTATGTTGATGAAAATAAAAATACTAAAAATGCATTAAAAAAAAGGTATTATTTAAGCACATTTACACATAGTTACAGAGCAGTTACTTGAGAGCAGAAAGACAGAAAATGTGAAGGCTGAAGCTATTGTTTATTGTCCCTACATGTCATTAGTATTAGTACATTAAGTGAATGTAACCACAACTGATGTTATTAATAAAAAATACAGGACATATTACATCGTGTGCTTTGACATCTCGCCATGTAGTTGATGTATTTTACAGAATGTTACTTGTCACACTGCAGTAATTGTAATCTCAGCTCTCAGCTCAGATCTGTGACAGTCCAGGCTCTGCAGCAGCACTGCAGTGAGAGGACAGGATTAGTCTAAATGATGAGGCTGAGGACTGGTGTAAGCCTGGGATAAGACCCCTCCTCAGCCCTGGAAACTACTGAGGCCCACCCATCTCCTCCACACACTAAATTACCAGTGTCCGTGCATGGAACTCATCAGACAGCCAGTAAAAACCTCACCTGAGCATGTGGGCCGCGCTGAAGACCACATCAAACTCTCCGCTGTCGAGCTGCGCTGCTTTCTTGGCCATCTCTGCCGCCTGCATCACCCGAGACTCCTCCAACAAAAACTGACCTGGAAGCACCAGGGACAAACCTGAGTGAGCTAGAAGCCTGAGGAAAACCAGACTACGCTGATTCTAAGGCAGTTTTTAGGACAGGGAGGATTTTCCCTAAAAGTGGGGAGGGAAAAGTGCAGGAAAGTCATTATATTTAAGACACTTCCCACATCTTCATTGGCCGAGCCTTGATGAAGTCTACATCATCCGTCAGTACAGTAGCCACTCCACACATTCCATCTCTCTCTGGCCTTCGCTCAGACCAATTTGTCCAAATTAACCAACCACAGTAGACAGACCTGTTATTGTAATATAAAATATCTTTCACAGGAAATATGTCTTATTAGGACCATGGCTGCAGTTCAACCACGCCTGCAGCCTCACAGGCACAACTGGAGTCGTTTACAAAAGCCAGGCTTTTAGAGGAATTATTCAGCTGGGTTGACTTTGATCAGCCTCAGTGTTGAACCACAAGAGATATTATCCAAACCAAATCTAACCGAAGTATAGGGTTGGACTTGCACACATTATCTCATAAATAGAGCTTATTCCAAGATTGGATGAAATAATATTAATACAGGGAAACAATGTCAGGTAAGACACGTGTTGAGCGACGATGCAATCACACCATGAGGTAAGTGCAAGTGGAAACCAGTAAGTTGAAAGAAGGACTGGGCGATACATAGTTTTTTATTAAATGTAAAAACACACACAATAACTATGGAATACATCTGTCTTATCGCTCTCAAAAGTATTGGGCTCTCAGTAGTTTTCACAAGCATGTATTTTTTGGAATGTCAAATATTTCAGCTTTTCAGACAGAAAAGTAAAAAAGAGAGGACCACCTTCATTGAAATAGATTCTAATAAGATCAAAACAGCATGTTGTGGTCTGATTGGTTTTGGCTGACTTTTTATCGCTTTTTTGGATCAGTCAAATTTGTTGAGAGACATCACTTTTGTACCCCCAAAATAAAATTCCATGTTAAACCTAGCCCGAGCCACGTACAGGCCCTTTCTGCAGTGTGAATGCACAAAGGGAACCGGGAGGTTCCTGTTACTAAATTAGGGGAATAATAGGGAATATTTCTCTTATTTCTGATGGATGTTAAAGAAAACTTCCTTATTATTGTACCAGCCTTTAGTCTAATGATGCTTCCATTTCATTGCTATTGTACGGTACAGCACATAAACTTTTACCTTCTACAGACAAACTGACGCATACATTTGATACAAGGCTGTTCAGATATGTGTGCGAGAACCTCAACCTGAAATACCTATTATATAATATAATATATATATTATATTATATTAATTCATGACAAATGTATCCATTAGACAAGAAAACATTTGATCATGTAGTAAAAATGCAACATTACCGTAATGCATGTAGCAGTTGCCCTTTGTGGGATCCAGCTGAATGGCCTTGAGGAAGTAGCGCTCAGCTTCTGTTTTCTGCCCCTGAGAACAACACATTACACAGTGTCATTATTATTTCAACCAGTCATTCTGTAAAGACCACAGCCTGAAGACCCCTGAGTTTACCCCGAGTGTCACCATCCAAACCGCACACCTCCTCGACAATAAATCCTAATAAAGAAACACCAAACACATGTTCCGCCTGTGATTCTTTCTGTCAGGAGTGCACTGTGTCTGCAGCTCATTCATTACTTACTGTTATCTGTAAAAAACCCCACACAGGAGCAGAACCATAGACAACTAGACGCGTGTTTGTGTGCGTGCCGTGTCTGTGTGTGTAGTAGTAGTAGTAATTTTTAGTAGTAATCTTTATTTATATACCGCCTTTTCACTGCAGATCTGAGTCTCAAAGCAGTTTACAATTGTTAATTATGGGCATTTGTCTCTCACTCCACACAGAGATGGGAGCGGGGTCGCCGGTACAGGAGGCGCATGCCAGACATGTCTATTGGACATATTTTTAGTGGTAGGGGAAACCGGAGTACCCGGAGGAAACCTACGCAGACACGGGGAGAACATGCAAACTCCACTCAGAAAGGCCCTGGTCCGACCGGGATTCGAACCCAGGACCTTCTTGCTGAGAGGCGAGAGTGCTACCCACTCAGCCACCGTGCCGCCCTGTGTGTCTGTGTATGTGTGTGTAACAACACAGGACTGAGCGGTGAGTGGGAGAAGTGAAGCAGAAGGTGAAACAAATAATATGAAAAATGTATATAAATCATAGTTCGGGTTGAGAAATGCTGCAAAAAATGTTCCAGACTGGATTTTTTGTTGTTGATCTAAGCACGCGCGATGAAATGTCTATTTGTCCCTGTGTTGTATATACACATGACCTAACATAGGACTGTGTCTGAAGTACAAACAAGGAGCTTTTCATTATTTTTGTAGATTGATTGTCCTTCAATTGGGAAAATAATGCGTAAATTCAAAATAAATTGTGCCCTGTAATGTTGAAGGCTTAAAGACAGAAACCCAGATGGCCTTTTGACTGTCACACGTCACCAATCACAGCTCACACGGAAAGTTAGCAGCTGTCCAATGAGAGCGCCAGCTGGGACCATATGTCATCAGATCTGCTATTAACAACGTGCATTCATCTAGAACAGTAACAAAGCTACGTTCAACGACAATAGCTACAGAAGAATAATGTGTTGGTAAAGAATGTACGTTGAATTGTTATTAGGCTGGGATAATGACAATTTTTCAGAGAATGTTAGTCTAATCAGTGATAATGCTGTTTCAACTACAGTTGAACCTGATGAAATCTCACACAACAAAGAGACAAAGTTAATCTTTTACTTGTTACATTGTACAAGGAGAAAGTCTTGACAGAGGCAAGGCACAGACCCTAGCCTCTCTCAGGACAAGTCTGAAGATTCACAGTCTGCAAGCCCCTTTTGGTAGAACAAGACACACCTTCGTATGCAGATGGGAAAGGAAGAAACCAACACAACAAAAGACACTTAGCAAATGAGCTCCCCAGACCTCCCGGTGTCTTCCTGAAGCTAAAGTGAATTACAATACAGAGCATTCAGCACATAGCCACATACGATTTACCAAAATGATAACTTGAGTTACATTCCAATATCATCAGTGAGTTCCACAAATGCATGTATTTCCCTTCATTTGCAAAAAGCCTTCTTCTCCGTACAAATCTCACATCTAAGCAGCACCTGCACTCATCATTTATGTTTATTCAAGCTCAGGATTCCACTTCTCACTCTGATGACTTATTGTTGTGGAGGATAAAGAAGTAGGATTACACCATTCAGTAATACCAGGCATGCAGTGTGTCGAATAAAAAGACATTTCTCAATCCTCATTTGAAAAGGGAATTATTGGCCGATCCCAGGTGCGGCGTTGTCTCCTCTACTTCAGTGCATTCAAGTTTGTAAATCACACACGCAGAACACAAGTAAGAATACAATTGTGCACGAACAGTGTGTGTGAGGTCATATGAGGTGTAAGAACATTGCATATGGAGTAGTTTAGAATTCAGTTACTTTCAGTTAATGCTGTCAATGCAAACGCAGGGTTCAAATTCAATCTTAAACTAATACTAGAAAATGCAAAATAGGCTATTGAAATCAGATAACAGGGTGCACGTACCATAAACAGAAACGAAGGGGCCTATACCTTTACTCACACATGGGACAGACCGGGCCCAGTGGTCAGTCTGACGGATTTGTTGTTTTTTAATTCAAAATTAGATGTTTTTCCAGGTTTGTTAGCGACACGGCGGCGCACAAGTAAATCCAAATCTATCCAAATGTATGTAAGCTGGCTTATTGATAGTGTTGTCCAGACAAACCTGTTCCTAATATGATTGTAATTCAAGGATTTGTATCACAAATTTGTTCTTTTGTGGTGTGTATTCTGGGATTGATGCGTCGCTCATATTTACAGATAACGCCATATTCAAAGCAGATGGTGGTTTGAGTAATAAAAAAACATTAGATTGCAAGGCCTGTGTTTTATTAAATCATAGAGGAAATGGAGTTTCTATAATCTCTGCATCTTGTGTCCATCCCTGTGCATGTATGTGCCCTTAACATCATTCCCCGAGACTTTTTATTGAAGTGGGAAGGGAGCAGTGCAACTATGAGGCTGTGATCTTAAAAAAGAAAACCCTTGATGTCTCTCCAATGTGAAGTTCATTTGATTGAGCAAAACAACAGCTAAAACTGGCTGTATCTAATAATGGTCTTTTCTTTTCTTTACACTGGGCTGGAGACCTACCAATCTTTATATATGAACTCACCCCAGCAATCTTAACTCAGGCAGAAAAAGAAAACAAATCAATAACTCTCTCTTCAATAATGCATTTCTCAACCTGGAATATTGCCTTGACTGGCTCCATACATCTGCTGAAGAAATGTATACACTCAAAGCTGCACTATTTATCTTTGCTGCTATGCGTCCTGCTTGTGTCCATATGGGTTCACCGGGAATGTACCACAGTATAGCGTCAAAGCTCAGGTACTCAAATCCAAATCCCTATCGCTTAAAACTTTTACATCTTTCACAGATTTTGATGATTTTTTAGACAGAAAAGTATAAAAGAGAAGGGCACCCTCACACAGCCAATCAGCTTTCAGTCCAAAGTGTCATCGTTTGACTCACAGTGCTCAGTTAAACAACAAAATTTAACTTTCTTTCTGTTGGGACAAGCCACATGTATTATTTATAAAAGAATATATTTAGGGATGTAGCTTTAAAACATACGAAGAGTAAAGTTTAACACCAGTATAATTGAGAGAATGCAAACTATGGCTATCAATAGAACATTGGAATTTTTGGAACGCAAACATTTTCATAAATATTTGTATATGCTATAAATGCAGCTCGAAGATCTGATTGTGAATCTCCCACAACACAATATACAATCAAATCCACTCTTCTCTTCCTGATTAAATGCAGATACTAAGTATGTTCGACTGACCTGTACTTCAACTCCCAGCATTTTTTATTTATTTACCTTGTACATTGTCCTTAATACTGTAGCTGTAACTTCCATTAATCTGGAGACGCCTATCGAGAGTGAATCTGAGGAGGATGACTGTCTGACCTAAACTTGTGACCGCAAAGGAGCCACGGAGTCGGTGAAAGTAAATTTACCCTGGAGACTGTGACTTTGCTTGTTCTAGGACATGTCGCTGACCCCCCTTGGTGATAAAATCTGTGCAGGACTGGAACAACACAGCGCTTATATTTCTGCAAGTTCCGCTCGGCCTCGTCGTACAGTCATGAATCCGAGATGTTATTTTAAAGCAATGATTACTTAGGCTTTTTTCTTCCTCGCTATCGATCCTGTCTCAAAGCTTGTGATCAGTTAAGAAGTGATGAGAATCCAGGCTGATGAATGACATGTAGCCCTGGACAAAGTGGGATATGATGAAATGAGAAGTGTTTTACTGATGGAGACAGATCAGACAGATAAGACCAGTAATGCATGACTAATGTACGGCACTCTGACAGACTGGGGAAGTGTTGGAAACGCTGTCTTGACATATGGGACACATTGATATTCTGTGAAGAGGGCAAACACCATGGTAAGAGATTAATCTAATCCAGATTCATTGCACGACTTGTCAAAACATGTTGAAGCCTATATATTTAAGTTAGAAGTTTGGGTATAACACAAAGTCTAATCCACTCAGATTCATTCATTCTTGGACACAGTGAAGAATCATCTATATCAGGGGTCTCAAACCGGTCCTCAAAGGCGTCCGATGAGGATGATGGTTTTAATTCCAACCAAGCAGGAGCACACCAGACTCCATCCATTTCCTCACGTGAGTCCAGTCTTGACCTGAAGACTTGAGGAATTGAGTGGACTCTGGTGTGCTCTTGCTTGGTTGGAATTAAAACTTGCAGCTAGAGAGGGAGGGTCAGTTGGACAGTGGTGATGATCCAGGACACTCAACCTTCAACAACATTTATGGACATTGGTCATCTGCCCCTAATGGACCTATGCATTTTTTTCAAATCAATGCATTTCTTGTATTTGAACTGTTAGATTGCCTGATCTGTGCTTGAGAATTCTTTGGTTTTGGTAAGTCCCCCGAGATAGCTACTGTTGTGATTTAGGGCTATACAAGAATACATTGAATTGAATTGAAATACACTGGCCCATTCTGGAGCCAGTTTAACACCCCTGATGTATATGTATTGGCGACTATATACATTACAGAAAGTCAGTATGAAATCATATTCAGTGTTGTGATTAATAGCAACAGATAAACGGTAAGAAAATGGAGGGATCTGAAATAATAGCAGTGTGGTCTGATGATACTGCCAGTCAGTCCTATTGGAAAGCGATTATTTACTAAGTCAATAGACATAAATTATTACATTTTGGCATATCATCAATAAAACACAGAAAAAAGGGGCGTGTCTCACCGTCAGGGCCAGTAGTTTTGCGTAGGTGAGGTGAGCGGGGATGTGGTCGGGCTTCACCCTTAGAGACTCTCTGTACCAGTGCTCAGCTTCGGTCAGTTTGCTCAGCCGCATGTAAGCCTCCCCTGTGGACAGAGGTCACATGTCAGCTCCCACCACTGCACAGCTCTGACTTTAGCAGCGTCCCCCGTGGAATAACCAGAGAGTCCAGTAAAGCAATAGACAGTACCGTTTTATCACAGATCCAAGACACAAATGTAATTATACGGCTTTTACGCACACAGTGAATCTTTCCAGTGCTGACTCAACACCTGAAAAAACATTAATTTCTCCTCCAGAGTCATCCAAAAAAATGCTTAAATGATTACACAGGTTCAACAACATTGGCCTGCATGGAGTAGAGTAGATTAAGATTAATATGATCGTCTTCTATGGCTCTTTGGAGGGCTCAGATGTTGTCATTCCTCTGCAGTGTGTAACAGAGTCCAGGTTTCAGCCCTCACAGATCACAATCAGCTGGATGACAGGGATTAGCAGTGATCACTTCCTAAAAGCATTTACGGATTGGACACACACATTTTACAAAAACTGCAAATACCATTATTTAACCATACAGCACACTGAGATTTCAGAATTTCTTTTTCTAGGGAGTCCTGGCCCCAGACAAGGGGAGAGAGTTGGGTGAGTGTTACAGGGGACAATTGTACAAGTATTTATTAGCAAACAAAATCCTACATTTTACATATATACATACATACTTACATGCACATAAACAAATAGACACACAATTGCTTAGTATTTTTATTATGCTAAGTGTGAAGAGAAGTTCCAATATAGGCGACAAGAAATTTGCAAATCCAGAGGGGGGGGGGGGGGGGGGGGGGGCAATCAGCAGTAATCTCAGATGTATAAAATTATTGTACATGTTTTTAGAGGTAGGGGAAAACAGAGCACCCGGAGGCCACCTATGCAGGCATGGGGAGAACACGCAAAGTCTACTCAGAAAGGCCTTGTTCTGACTGGGATTCGAATGCAGGACCTACTTGCTGAAAAGTGATGGCGCTAACCACTCTGCCGCTGTGCCACCCAATTTTAAGGAAATACATAAGAAAAAATTCCGGACATGATGATTTCAAATGTTTCCTGTGGGGTAAATGAATCAAGGAACCCTCACCCATTCATAAACATTTTTACACCAGTGTACACAGACACTGGGGGTGATGTCAGTGAAGTGTCTTGCCAAAGGACACTGGTTTGCCAATTTACCAGTCAATCTCAATGCTTACTGACGTTTCTATGACGGGATTAGGAATTCAAACTGCCAACCTTCATCTGAGAAGACACATGCTCCTCTCCATAATAGTTAAAACCATTTATCTGTGTAGAGTAGAATGAGATTGCATACCCTCCACCAGATATGTTATATATGTGTGTGACTTTAAATCCTTACTCACTTTTAAACTTTACCTAAATGTGACAGGATTATAGAGATCGGATTATGTTGTCATGGGAAAATCGTGAAGATGATCCACTAAAGCTCCGCGGCATTTCATCTTTGAGAGTGTTTTGACAGGACCTCTTCATGTGAAATGCAAAACACTGGTGTCGTCTTACTGACTGCAGAGCGCTGGGTGAGATTAGCACCAACATCATCTCACATTTACATACACCCTCCACAGAGAAGAGAGAGAGGCCCCTGAGCCCCTCAGAGAGAAGCATTCTGGGTAATGTGTCAAGTCAGAGCAACAGGGAGCAGTTACCGAACCGATCGTCTGTTTTGACAAGGCTTTGGTCTGTGTCTGAAGAGGAGCACGAGGAGAAAGAGAGGAGGATTAACTGTGACAGAGCTAGAGGTGATTTACGGGAAAAGATAAATTAAACTGTTATTAAAGAAACCATTTCCATATTGTAAGACATACATCCAGTGAATGTTATCGAGATAAACCAGTTGCAACCAAAAGTTTACATACACTCGCCCATTCATTCTGATTGCCAATCTATTGGAGGATGGATAATCAACTATATCTCTAAAAAGGACAGATTTTTTGGGATGGCTTGAACACACTTCAGTCAGTCGAGAGAGTTTGGGCCATTGTTGTGTGAGTGTGCATGTGTCTGGGATCTTTTGTGTGTCTCATACTATGGTAGGGTATTGTTCATTACTGTATGCATTGGGTGGCGCCCTGGGTTCAATTCCAGCTCCAGGCGGGGCTTTTCTGTGTTGAGTTTTCATCCATGTCTGTGTATAGGTTTCCCTTTTCACTAAAACATGAACGATAGGTCCAGCATGCGCCTCCAGGCGACCCTGCTCACATCAGCGAGTGGAGCGAGACGACAAATGCCCAGAGCAATTGTAAATTGTTTAGTGACTTACTTACTGCATAATGTTGTTTTCTGTATGTTGCTTAATTAAGCGGCACGGTGGCTGAGTGGATAGCACTCTCGCCTCTCAGCAAGAAGGTCCTGGGTTCGAATCCCGGTCGGACCAGGGCCTTTCTGAGTGGAGTTTGCATGTTCTCCCCGTGTCTGCGTAGGTTTCCTCCGGGTACTCCGGTTTCCCCTACCACTAAAAATATGTCCAATAGATCTGGCATGCGCTTCCTGTACTGGCAACCCTGCTCCCATCTCTGTGTGGAGTGAGAGACAAATGCCCAAAATTAACAATTGTAAACCGCTTTGAGACTCAGATCTGCAGTGAAAAGGCGGTATATAAATAAAAACTTACTTACTTACTTACTTACTTAATTGCATTGTGTTCTGTCTATCATTGTGTTCAATGGGTGAGAGGGGGTTGGGAATAAATAACTGCTCCATCCAACCCCTTTTCAAACCTGTACTAGTGTGAAGGGATTTGAAATTGTGTTCTGCAGGTTTAAAATAAAATCTATTATCACTTATTATCAACCACAAAAAGATTTTTTACAGTGTTACCTTACTTTCTCTGCCATACAATCGTAATCGGACAATGCTGCGGGCCGGGTCAGATGGCTTGGCATGAATAGGCCTCTATTAAAGGCTGACAATATTAAATCAAAAGTTTGAAGTGACATCATTTTAAATTTAGTTTTGTTTCATGAACTGAATCAGAAAGTCCCCATTTTCAATAAATATTTTTGTAAAGCATTGCCTTCTATGTCCAGATACAAAACATCTCAACGTTGTTTTGAAAGATCAGAATCCAAGCAGGGAGGTGGGGGAAGAGCAAATGCGCTGCTAATGAGCGTGAAAGCAGCTGGCTCCACATCTGCAATCCTTAAATCCAGGTTCTTCTTATCACGAAAAGAAAATAAAGGCTGACAGATTCTTCTATAACATCGCAATGAGCTTTTCCGTTCAACAAAAGCCCGTCTTACCCATCATGTTGTAGAGGCTCTGAGGTGCAAATTGTCTTGGCATTTTCTGTATTGCTTCTTTAAACACAGAGAGCGCCTCCTGTGAATGACACAAACGGGAGAAGTGTGAGGCTAAAGTCAAAACAATCTTCCTCCCAATAGCAGCCAGGCCCGACACTGAATACGCAGCGTAGAATTGGGGGTCGACAGGAGGCTGGTGTGTACAGAGAGGGTCTATCGTCACAGCGTCACGGCTGTTAAGACGACCAAAGACGAGTCAACAAGCTGAGGCCCCAGTATCTGTGAGGAGAAAGTCAGAGGAAGGAGACCACTTTTCCCCTGACAGGTTGTTGGATTAGATTCGATTAGCCACCATAGTTGTTGCTAAATATGAGTGTTGGAAAAGTGCCTCGTCTTAAGGAGCGTGAAGGAGAGGGGTTTTTGCAACAAACGGCTTTAGGATTATAATCACAAACACTTTCTCACTTTTGGAAGCAGTCCGTCTAAAGCTTGTTGCGCTCTCCCAAAGCTCATTTTGTCACATGTTTTACTATAACAGGCTATATTTAGACCTAAATATTTGTATATGATCACATGTTACAGTCATTGTTGTCAAAGTTATGGGTAATTATTTTAGATTTATTTCACATTCAAACCATTTTTAAGTTGGGACAAACAACATGGACTATTTATTGAAATAAAACTGGGTAACAAAACTTTCTTTGAACAGTGGTGACGTTAAAATGAGGAGAATGAGCAGAATGTAGTGATAGCTAAACTAGCTTTTGATACTGTGTACTCATTAACGGTTTTCTTTTGTGTTGTGATACAATATGGGCTTAATTGCTTATAAAGGTCACATTTTCATTCAGTTGTAGTGTGGACAGTTACCTCCTGGTGTCCTTGCTCGTGAAGAAGTTTGCCAAGGTTGTAGAGGCAGCTGGTGACTGAGCTTTTGTGAGCGTGGGGGTCTTTGAGGTTTTCATCTGGGATGTCAGCGCAGGTCAGGAATGTCCGCTTGGCTTCATCCATTCGACCCTGGTTCATCAGGATAATGCCCGTGTTCAAGTACGCCGCTGTGGGAGCAACAAACATGAATTATAAATGTGGAAGAAAAGATACATTAGACAGTCTGGAGAATTTGCCCTTTAGGAAGCTTTGGGTTTGACCTTTATTTGCATGCGGTTGGAGGATTCACAAGCTTGTTAAACTTTTCATACGAGAGACTACAGTAAAAATCAATACGCCAATAGAGTAAATACTTTCAGAGAGGCTGCACCTGTAAACATCCAGTCTAGCTTAAGGAATAAATTAACTTGATTGAGACGACAGGAGTGAGAGGACAGTGTCACAAGAAGCAATTCAAATGCACTTGTATGGCCCTCATGTAACAGTAGTAGTCCCGGAGGAATTGAGAATCAATCAATTAGAACACAGGAATTGCAATAATAAGAAACACAGAATCTATCTGTACATGAGTTTAAGTGAGATTACCAATGTCTATAAATGTCTTGGATCATCAATGTCCTTAGTCCATATTTTGGCTATTAGATATTCATGACCTTAAAGAAGACATACCATGCTTCTGTCTGCTATATAGTGATTATCTATATGTCACTTGTGCAACCATTTACATTTTAGTGCACTTGAAAGCTAAATATTGATCTCAAACAATGCTTTCTACTTCTACATAACATTTGTGGAACTCAGTAGAATAGAGGCTCTGTTCTACAATACTGGTTTTAGTCTCTTCAGATGCATCGGCTGCAGAGATTGAAAGCCAAAGCATCAAGATCGGTATCTGACATAATTAAGCTGGATCAGTGTTTTGCACTTCACATCAAAGACCTTGGTCCACCACAGATCAAGTAAGCATGTGAAAAACAGTGTTGGTGTCTTTTGAGTAGTAGAAGGGAAAAAACTATAACATTGTGAAAAATGTACTTTTTTGGATGGTATTTTATGTTTTAAACACAATAAACCTTATCCGTGGTTTATTTTGACTGGACAGTGCCTAAAATAAACCATAATATCAAATGCTCCCTCACATCCTTGCCGCCTCTCAGGCTAATTCATTAAAGTGTGTTATTGGCTCCGGCAGATGGGATAATTGCATGCTGAATGGAAATGTTCTAGTCCGACCACGATCTTGATTAGGACGCTAATTAATCGAAAGAAGAAATGATGAGACGTTTCAGAAGCGCTGTTTATCTGTCAGTGACGGATGCCTGAAACGGCGGGGAGCTCATTACTGCGAGATCAGGTGACACCGTGAGAGAGGCGGCCATCTTTACTTCTCAGTCAGAAAAATAACACTGTTGCTATGGAGACTGAATGATAAGAAAAGCAATTTGTAAAGAAGGGAAATTAGAATAGAAAGCAGACACAGGAAAAGTTCAGAGAAACTAATGTCTGAAATGATTCAACAACTGTGCAGCTTCACAGAATTAATTATTCGAGTTTGAACTCAGACATAGCCTGTGTATAAATGGACAATGCTAACCTGCTAGCTCAAAGCCCTATATAGGGATGTGCTCATAGACAAAGTTTTGCTCTAAGTCTCTCTGGTTCCTATTGACTTGCATTGAAAATTAAACTCTTCTGGCTCAGTAACTGTTTGTGGGCATTTTGGGCCTAAAACATCTGTGGATTAGTGTTCTTTTTTATCCTGATAAATTGATCTGTCTGATTTACCAATAAGATACCTCAGGGGAAACTCCAGATTATCAAAGCAACTATTATACAAAGTATACGTCAATGAATATACTTGTTTTGTCCATTGCTAACACTAAAACATCCTTTGTCTTAAAAACAAAATAATAGGACAATGACAAGATCTACAGCACAATACGGAAGAATCAACAGAACGACAAACATGTAGAGAACTAAGAAGATATACAACTAACCACCCCCCCATGTTTGATTGATGTGTTTAGGCTTTACTCGAGTAGCCTGTAATTCATTTTGTCTTTAAACCCGATGCTCTTTTGCCACTTCTCTGCTTGTGGCGACATAACCGATGCACAGTGCACAGTTGCCTGGACACGGCCCAAACCACAGACGAGCGTGAGACAGAGCGCTGTACTTACAAGCCAGAGTGGGCCGACTCCCAATGGCCAGTTTATAGTAGTGAACCGCCTCCGAGAACTTGTTGCTCTCCTGCAGCAGCAAACCCCTGGAACAGACGCAAACCGTAGACACATGTGCAGTTTAGGAGATCGCCGTTTAAAAGGGACTAAAGTTAAAGATCTGAACAGGCCGCAGACATGAGAGGAAAGTGTAATGAGTGAATGTTCCCCTCGGGCTAAACAGAGCACCATCGATAACAAAGACAGGACACAGAGGCCATGTCCACTTAATGGCATCAAAGGGAAAGCTCTACTGTGTTTGTCCAGGTCTTCTGTAGTGAAACAGGCATCAGGGGCTAAACACAATTGATTCTATTCTTTTTTTAAAGAATAAATGGGATTGGAATGGGAGCAAGCAGACTATTTAGATTAGGGTTTGTACCATTTGATGTAATGTAAGGAGAGCGCTGATATTTGGTCAGCCGCACACGTATGCACAGTTTATTGCCTGTTGTAAATTTCTCCATTGTGAGATCAATAAAGTTTATCTTATCATATGTTTGTGTAGCCAGTTCACCGCTAACACAGATTCTTTGAGATGTTGGCAAAAATGGAAGCAGCGTTTTAACCGCAAAAGCTGGATATAGATAGAATAGCTCATGTGAAAGACAGTAGAAAAAAAAACCCGATTAGGTGAAGGACCGTGTATACAAACCCAATACTTTTATGCTGCAGTGTTTTAATATGACATTTTTGTATATTGATGTGTTTGTATTACTTTTTTTATTAAGTTCGTTTTTAAAGCATTTTGATGTGTGTTTTTAATCGCGCTTGTGAAGCACTTTGACTTGCCTTATATCAGATAGAATGTCAAAGATTGAAAAAACAAAAACATCTTCCCAAATACCTTATTAGATTAAACATCATTGTCATAAAGAACAATAAAATTAAGGCAATTATTTTTTTTTTTTATATCTGGAGAAACATTGCATTAACATTTAGGTTTGAGATGTTTTAAACTGTATCGTTAAACATGGACGAACCACTACAGAAATATCAAAGCTTTGATAAAATTACCAGTAGAGATAAATTCTGTAATTTTCCGAACATTACTCTAGTTCTCCAGTTTTCAATATATTGGGAACTTGAGAATGGAAACTTCTAATCAGGGTCAGATGACTAGTTTCTGTTGTCATTATAATTTGAAAGTAGAAAACATCAATCACTGGCTTCAAACAATCAGCAACAATGAGTGACCACTGTGATAATCTTCCAAATATAGCAAAAGAGTTGTTAAAAGGGATGTTATGGGACTCACAGGTTGTAGAGCATGTCGGCCATGTTGCTACGGTAATACAGTGCGTTCCTGTAGGCGAGCTCGGCCTCCGCCATCTTGCTCTGGCTCTTCAGCACGTTTCCCAGGTTCCCCCACGCTGTCGGGTCACAAAGCACAGGTCAATCAAAAGGATAACAGCGTTGTTTCTTTTGTGTCTGCTCCAAGAAACTGGTAAGAGAAAACAGCAGGTGAAAGGAGGTTTGTTTGCTTGAATATGAAGGTCAAAGAAAAACTCGAGCAGCTGCTGGATTGTGAGGCGAAGGGATTGAGTCGTGCTGGGAGAGTATTGTAGCAACATTTCTCAAAAAGGTCTGCCAACAGCAAAAAACAAACCACTATACAGCGGCTGACAGGTGTATGGACATTTACTATATACATATGAGAGAGAATATCTTCAAAATAATAAAAAAATAAACCAATAATGTTAAGATGCAAGCACTCAACTTCTTTTTGCCATACTTTGCATTGCAGAAGGAAAATTTAAAACTTAAAAACAATATAAGCTTAAGGTTGTCCCTGCTTAGTTGAGCTGTTATTGACAATAATAGTGATAATGATTTGTTACAGTGACAATGACTTTCTTGAAATGAAAATATGTATATGTCTTGTTCATTCAGTTATTCTATTCATTTGGTTGGAACAGTGCTTGAACACACCTCTCTGGATTGCAGCCGTGGGTTAATTTTCATGTTGTACTTAATTCTTGCTTCTTCGTTATGCTAAAGTTGTAGATTTTCTTCCTAATTAGGCTAAAACTAGACATTTTTTTATTGCTTCTTTTTTCAGATTTCATTGTATTTAATTTAGGATAGATTTATTGTTTATCTATTTTATGTTGTGTGCTCCTCTTTCCTACTGTTCTGCAACCAGTGATGCAATACTGAAATTTCCCCACTTTGGGACGAATAAAGGATCTCGTAAAGGTATAGGAGGAGTTTCTATCTACTTCCGGGTGGATCATCAAGACTATTGGTCCTCCCAATTGTCAATCATTCTGGTGATATGTGCTCGCCAAATAAGAC